>DWQW01002326.1:0-27523 GCA_018249695.1 Heliconius erato demophoon | reverse complement strand
ACACCAGAGCGAAGAAATGGAAATATAAATTTAAGTAAATATTTCATCTCCTCGAGTGGGGATCGAACCCACAACCAGTCGGTTTTGCAGTCACACCTCGTGCCGCTGCGCCACGACCGGCCTCAGGATTAAATAATTATATTTTAAACATTTTTTTTTTATTTCATTAAATTACGGTAATATAATCTGTTTTATATTACAACACTGTAACAACGCTTTTGTAATACACTATTAACGTTACGTATAGTAAAATATGGGGTATCTAGAGTTTATGCTTTTTTTTGAAGTGGACATTACCTTTCATATTAAACAAGTACATGTAAGACAGCTTTCTTAAACTCCATAGCGAGCCATATCACATGTTTAAAACTACTCCGATTTTTTATTTTGTAAGTATTTTTAATTTTAGTATATTATTTTGTTAACAGTAAAATATAATTAAATATATTTTTCCTTAAAATATATGTTTTCGGAACGGAACGGAAGTGTTGTGTTGTATTCCGTTCTCCACTTTCCGTTGAATTTCATAGGCAATGTTTTTCTAGAGCGGGAAAATTAAACCCACAACCTGCAGCGTTGTTTAAAATTGGGGCAAACTACGGTGTACTTGCAAACTTTAATTTTACATATATTGTTTACTTTATTATTTGAATACCTCTTATAAGCATCCAGATCAATCTGATGGCTCAATCATCTTCCCAGATAGAGATATAGCTTTATTTGACGCGTTGAGGTCTGCCACTTAAAACGCTATGCCTCCAGATTTCTTGAGAAAATGGGAAACGGAGTGTCTTACACTAGGTTCCCTCTGCCTACCCTGCTGTGTGCAGGGTGCAGCGTAAAGATGATTATAATATAAAAAGACTTTTTTTATAATAAAAAAAGACTGTCAAACACTATTTTTATATTTATAAAAAAAATAAAACTTTTTGTATAGCCAGCGAAAGTGATGAAATATCTAATTGGCTAATACAAATCTTCTTTTGTATATATACAGTGGGTACAATGTATGGACATATTTCACACAGCTTTGAAACTTTTTTCTCCCAATTCAACGGGTGAAATTTGAATGAGAATATTGTTAGATAGCGTTCGCACGCGTTTTATAGATATATATATATACTTTATGGTGAAGTTTAATTGTGTAGTTTTCTTTATATAATTGTTCGATTCATTTCACTTTTGTTCATTAGATTTGTGGTATTTTTTTCAGCTTCACGCTGTATCTCGCATGTGGTATGTGTAGCGTTAAGACACTCCTTCCCTCACTTCTTCTCTCATTCTGGTGGCATTGCGTGTTGAGTGATGAAACTCATTGCCGTCCTTTGCTTCGATACCAGAGCAAAGAAATGAAACATTTAAATAAATATTTCGATGCCTCAAATGGGAATCCAACCCACAACCTGTTCTAATTACAAACACGTTTTAAAAATTATGCTAAGATTACATACAGCTTTTGTCTTGATTAAATATATATTTTTGATAAACCAATTTGGGAAATCCATTTAATTTTAATAGGAAGCTTCTCTTAAAACGTTATACCAAAAAACATTAAAAGTAAATAAATAAATTCATAAATAGAGTTAAGACATAACATAATTCATAAGAATTATAATCATAATGATTGTTATTTGTCCCAAAAGAAATAGAGAAATGGATAAAGAAATAACGTGTACATACATTAAAAAACAATTAGTAAACGTAACGTAAAAATGTAATTAGAAAAAAAAATATTTTTATACAGACAGTGTGGAAACATTGTGTTCCCCATTTTCCGCCGCATTCTGGAGGCATTACGAGTTGAATGGCGGAACTCAACACCGCGCTTAGCCTCGACACTAGAGCGGAAATATGAAAATATTACATATTTAATTTCCTCGTGTGGGCTCCAAAAAATATTTCTTAGACGATATTCCAGCACCGACATATAACAGAAGATATACCGACATTAGTATTTATTATAACAAATATGATTGAAGAATAAGATAAAGCTAATTAAAATTCGAATATGACCATGTCATGTCTGACGCGAGGCTGTCCGCCCGCCCAATATATTCAAACGCCTAACAGTCGGTCTTAACGAGATACAACATAGTTTACTATCGATAGTATAAATTATATTTTTCTTACAATATATATTTAAAAATAAAGATAATTGATATTTTAATTTTAAATTTTGATGTACAATCAATTTTGTATGTGACATTTAGATATATATTTTTTTGGTTTTATAGTAATTAGAGTATACAAGTAATATATTTCAATAGTAGGCACTTGGTCAACTAAAACGTATTTTAGCTAAATTTCTAAATTTATTATTATTTTTTTAGCTATATCCCATACATAGCAGGGTAGGCAGAGGGATCCTGGGAACCTAATTTTAAGATACTCAGTCCGTTCTACATTTTCCGCCGAATTCTAGATGCATTGTGTTGAGTGGCGGCACTCAACGCTACACTTTCACTAGATATCAAAGCCAAAAAATAAAATATTTAATATTTAATTTACCCTCAAGCTGTCGCGTTTACAGTCAAACGCCTGTACCTCTGCGCAACTAGTGAAAGAAGACTACCATTCTTTTTTGATATTAATCCAGATAAAATATATTTTACATCATATTAAACACAAATACAATTACTATCTTACTATACTATAGAAGACATAAAATTAAACAAGTCTAAGTTTTTCACAAGCAACCACATAGTGCTTGCATTTCTTCAGGGACAGAGTACCCTCTTCCCTCCCCCCGGTGTCGCTGTAAAAGCCAATAGGGCTAACCTCATGAACGAAAATAAAAAAAACCAGTCTAAGCACACCCACGCGAAGGGTGGTCGGACATACCTTATAAATACCTCACTTAATAGACACTTATAAACATCGATATCGACACTGGCGTAAAACATCGATACTCGTATCACTAATTAGCCGGTGAAAGTTACCGACCGACTGACCACAATCCGAACCAAACCCGATGTTTCGGCGGTACCGATTTTAGATCGATTCTACTTTCGTTTTTTGGTCACTCTTGCCGTTCACTGAGTGATTGAAGCAGTGATTTATTTCGTTACGTATATTCTTTGACAGATATGCGTTTAATCCCGTGGGAATTATTTTGTAATTAAAAATGGCAGCACTTTATAGTATTAGTATTAATATTTAATGTTATCTAAAAATTACATTAAACACTACAAACTATACATACCAAAGAAAAGTGGAGAATAAAGCATCTTGAAACTAAGTTTTCTTGATTATTGTTAAACTGATAATAAATATATAAACTAGGCAGACCTACATTATATATTTATTATCAGTACTATGCTCATACACGTTTAAAAAAAATATTATAAAAATTACCATATTATGAAATAAAAATTAAAGAATATTATGAAAATTAACATCCTACAGAGACGGCAACGGTGTATCTTAACTACTAGAATTAAGTTTCTTTCAACTACTTTGTTATATGGGAGAAAAATGTGAATCTGAAAAAAAAGAAAATTAGTCTTATGTAACACATTGTACCGTAGATTTTTGTTTCGTTTCAATATTATTTTTTTCAGCAATAGATGTTGGAGTTATTCTTAATCTGATAATATTACATATCAATACTAATATTCGTATATCATATCTCTATATTTACTTAAATTTATATTTCCATTTCTTCGCTGTGGAGTTCTGCTACTCAACACGCAATGCCTCCAGAATTCGGCAGAAAGTGGCGAACGGAGTGTCTGAACACTAGGTTCCCTCTGCCTACCCTGCTGTGTGCATACAGCGTGAAGATGATGAAAAAATATATATCTATATATATTATATATTGTGATTTGTACCAGTGGAGATGTCACAGTATGTGTGTTAGTTGGTCTTTAGGTTTACAACGCAACGGGTTCTCAAGGCATTGTCTCGGTAATTAAAGCTATAACTGTCGGTTTCCTATGATTCCATGGGAAGAATATGATATGAGAATGTAACAAATTCCAAAGATGAAAGATAATTTGTTTTTCTTTATGTGAAAATAAAAGTAGTAAAATATATATAATATTTTTTTCTAAAAGAATGCTAAATACGATGGCTGCAAGTTCGAATTCTATTCATATTAAATTATATTTAAAAATGTTTTACGTAGTTATAGATGGATTAAGATTGTCTGTGGTTCTAAGTACAAGTACCTAAGTAAATATAACATCACTAATTATTAAATCAAAGAAATGGATATTTATTTTTAAATGTTTTTAATACATTAATTCTTCATGCATAAAATATTCATATCCTAGAAAGTGAAATTAATTCAATCAAATTTATTTCTTATATGAAAATTTCAATTTCACTTAAAAGAGTAAAAATTACTGGAAAGCTTCAAAATAATTACATAATTAGTGTTGTGCTTAAATATAACTTTCATTCATAATTCCAAAAAGAGTAAAAAAAACGTTGTCGTTCATTTCAATATTTGATTGACAACTAATTAAATATTTTTATTTAATCTGTGGTGCACAGATTATAGTAAAAATGGAGGGAGCACTGACCTACACATGTCATTTTTTATGTCTTGATCTGTCAAAATGGCGTAAGGTATTCCCGTCTCCCTTCCTCATATGATGAAATATGAGATGGAACACACGGGTCCTCTTTACATCTTAGGACGGTGAAAGTGTAAACACGAACGCTTTCGTTCAAGAGTGTTTTGTTTGCTCTTACAATATGTCAGATTATTATCGTATATTTAATTGGCCTTTTTAAATTCTATAAGCCTTTTTTTGTTATAATAAAATGGATTAAGGCAATGGCATTTAAAATTCTATTGATGGTATTTTTCAACTCTTTTTATATTTAATCAATAGTTAATTTAGTTAGTAGTCTGAATTTTAAGAACAGAAATAAGTATGAATATACTGTACTATGGATTGGCTTATATGCTCTGTAAACATTTTACACACATTTTACATACCTAGAACAAGTAATGTATTTTTGTTATATTACCTTTATTTTTCGAAATACAAATCTTTACAGTCACACCCTGTGCCCCTGCGCCACGAGTGGCCTCATTATCGATATGTCCAAAGTATATCCAAAGGTCCAAAGTGATCTATTCGTGTAGAGCTATATTTCATTGTCGTCGCTTCTACTCTTACTCTCGACGCGGTTCAACGGCCCGACGATTGCGGTACAGCGAGTGTACTCCATTAACACTAACATGATACGTCTGAGTTCTGTCTAGATACAAAATTTTTGTATGAATTTTGCTTTTGGAATATTTAATATTAAATCATTTTTAATTAAATTTGTTTTTGGAGGCGAAGGTTTGTTTTTTTTATTTATTTGAGAGGCGAAGTTGATCGCTGCGCTTAAAAGGAGAAATGAAAATAGTAAATAATTCATTCTGCCAAGTAGAAATCGAACCCATAAGAGTCGCGTTTACGTTAACGGGATGTTCCACCGGTCTACGGCGGACGGTTTAGTTTAACTTAATATCGTGGCACATATGCAAAAATAAAATTGCAAGCATTTTTTGATTGCTTCCATGATGTTGTAGTTGTAATTTCTATTGTAATGTATAATTTTGCTTCTCTGTCCATGTTAAAAAAGTAATGTTGCCCAAAATTGACTTTCACTAATACGCAATATATTTGACAGGTGCTAAATCTGAAGAACAGAGTGTAGGTAAACCAAAATTATGAAAAATGAAAATATTTCATACATAAGACTTAACTTAGGATTAAATTGAGAATGAATCTTGATTCAGAAAGAGAATTAACATTGATTTATTATCTTTCTGAATCACGATTATTTCATAATTAGGCGGAAAGTGAGAAACGGAGTGTCTTAACACTAGATGCCCTCAGTCTTGTTCTTGATCTTGAAAATAAATGAAGCTACAAATATTATAACCGAATGTTTTAAAATTTTATACGCATTACTCTCCAGCCAAAACATTCGTATAAAGACTAAAAGCTTAGAATCCTCTAAGGAATACGTACATTAAGCTTATTTACAAATATAAAAATACATATATAATATCTATTTGAATGTTTGTATGTATTCACATATCTAAGTGGAATTTGAAAATTTTATATAACAAATATGCGCCGATTGTGGGTTCGATTTCAGCTTGATGCTTGATTACTAGACACCAGTTGGGCAAAGTACAGTTTTTTTTAGAACCAATTTAGCGCCTGTAAATGAATGACATGTGTGACGTCATTTGACAAAAAAATTAAATATATCTCTTTTTATCTGCTACAAAAAATTTAAATAAAATATTTTATTCATTGAATAAAATTGTACTAACTCGAGAGGTTATGTGCGCTACAACACATTTGTTGTCTTTTTACGTATAAATGTCACGAAACAACATTTATTGGCGTAAACCACTTTACTCACACGTTGTAAAGTATCAGCAATCAGCTCCAAGAATTATGGAAACCTTCAATGAAAGACCGACAGACAACTTTATACAGGGAAAATAAACTTTATTATATATACAAAAAGTCTTACCACGTTTGAACTGGCCACTTCGTTCCGATATCAAAAGCTTAAGTAAAAAAAAAAGTTTAATCATTAAATTATTGATCTAAATTGAGCTTTAAGTGTAAAAGCAAAGAGTTTAAAATAGTATGAATTAAATATAAAATTGCAGATATCAAATTGTAATCATATAACTGTCAAGATTACCGCTCGTGTATAATTTTCGTATCATAATGGCCGTTCTCAAAGTTTAAGTCAATGGAGTCGGTGTAAGGTGGTATATGTTTATTTCATTGAGATAAAAACTTGCTAAAATTTACTTTTTTAGCTTATTTATTTTCGCTTTCACGCATATTTATAAATGATAATGTAGGTAAAGGAAATTATGGGTCACTATATATGTTTTCAAGCTTTCCGTTGATCGCAGGATATGCGGTGGGTACCTAGTGTTAAGACATTGTGTTGCTTTCAACGTACCTATGGTATAAATAAATTCAAACATAGTTGAATAACAATACACTTTTGATAGTAATATAAAAAACAATTGGGTAACAAAACAAATTAATACATATAAAAGCTTAACATGGATATAAAGTATATTGATAATTGCATTGTTGAGGCCGTTCAGGGCCTCAGGCGTAGTGTTAACTGTAGACGTGACGCATGTGGGTTCGATTCTCACTCGGGGGAATGAAACGTCAACGTCATTTCATTTCGTTGCTTGCTTCGAGGTGTGGAAAGTGGGGAACGCATTGTCTCAACACTAGGTTCCCTCTCCCTACCCTGATTCTAAGTTTTTACATTTTCTAATTAGCATCACAACATTATTTTCTAAATTTTAAGTTATTATAAGTAATAAACGCTTTCTAAATGTAAGTTATATTAATGTATATTATATTATTAACATAATTTAACAATACTTTACGCAACAAGTGAAACTTATGACTTCTAAGATATAAAAGTAAAAGCTTCTAATTTTTATGTTACGTTAGCCATTAAACAAATAGCTTACTAAGTGTTATTTGAATAATTATGTTATATACAAAGCAATTTAGTATAAGCTTATTATTAAACGTTAACTTTAAAAATTAAAAATCTCTATATATAATAAGACAGTAAAAATATTTTGTCTGTACATTTAGTAATTTTGACTGAAATGGATAGAGGGACACTTAAAAAGAGTAATAGAAAGCAAAAATATTTTTTTTGAATTCCTTGTCTGTCTGTCTGTCTGACTGTCTGTCTGTCTGTCTGTCTGTCTGTCTGTCTGTCTGTCTGTCTGTCGACATATTTCTGTCCGCATTTTTCTCTGAAAGTACTGAACCGATTAACTTAAAATTTTCACCAATTGCTTTGTTTTAACTCAACTTAGGTACTAAAGTTTGGTTCATCAAAATCGGTTCATTAAAAAAAAAGTTATCGTCATTTGAATGAACTCAAGGCATTAGTTTGCCTGTGAATGTTATATAGTAATAGCGCTGGTAAGATTCCTGGCTAAAGAATGACATTCGAAACGTCTTGATTATATGACTGTTGATAGAAATATATATTTTTGAAGCACTATTTATACAATATTTTATACAATAAAGTAAACAAGGCCAGTCGTGGCGCAGCGGCAAGAAGTGTGACTGTAAAACCGACTGGTTGTGGGTTCGATCCCCACTCGAGGAGATGAAATATTAACTTAAATTTATATTTCCATTTCTTCGCTCTGGTGGCGAGGTTAAGCGCGGCGTTGAGTTCTGCCACTCAACAAGCAATGCCTCCAGAATTCGGCAGAAAGTGGGGAACTGAGTGTCTTAACACTAGGTTCCCTATGCCTACCCTGCTATGTGCGGGATACAGCGTGAAGCTGATTTATTTCTTTATTTTATTTTATTATAGTTGTCAATCAATTCTGCTTATTAAATCAATAATCATGTATTTTAAGCGGGCGAAGCCGTGGGCGGCCCGCTAGTACTATATAATAGAAAAAAATATCGAATCAGCTTTACGCTGTCGGCCGCATACAGCAGGGTAGGCAGAAGGAACCTTCTTTCTCAATACTTTAAGACACTCCGTTCCCACCTTCCACCAAATTTCTCGTACCATTGCGTGTTAATTGGCGGAGCCCAACGCCGCGCTTTGTCTCGACACCAGAGTGAAGAAAAGGGAAATGTTAAATATTTTATTTTCTGGAGTGGAAATTGAGTCAACCTATCGCGTTTACACTTTGTGCTCCTGCGCCACGACTAGCCTCAACTTACCTGGCTTCTTATTTTGTACTTTTTTGTTAAAACAATCTGTTCATACACGAGAATATTTGATATGATTAAATTTTAATTGGCTTGGGAGCTCATGAATATCCGTTTGACTTGGCCAAATCTCTTTACAATCGATTAAAGGCTATTCAGCTAGTTGATTTAAGTCACAATCAACACATCTCCTACCTACTCATGCAATGCGGGAAATTTGTGATAAACAAAACCTAATATAATTTTATCTTATCGTATGTTATTTGATAGAGACTAGAGAGAAAGAATTTATTGTTAATACACTCTGTTCTACACGCTTTCTTTCCGAACTCGAAACAACGTTTGTTGAGTGGCGAAACTTAACATCGTATGTTTTTTTTATCAAAATGGTAAATTAAAAAATGACACAAAATCTCCAGCGTTTACAGCCAACACCGCGTCACTGTGACCTTTTATAACATATCATATAATCAAATATTATTTATTTAAAAAAAAAGATAATTAATCACGATCGACAAAGCCCGAATAAATTCATTTACCACCACCATTGGCAACCACGACGCGATGCATTCCAACCGAACGTATAAAAAACTGAAGTTCTTCAAAGAGTTCCGGCTGTATGGCATTCGGTACTTTCCCCCAGTCCCACGACCCACTTGCATCGGTTGGTCTTCTGGAACGCCCAATACAATGATTAAATTTCGTTTGGTAGGTCTGTATACGTATTTACTTTCAACGGTCTTACCAATTAATTTAAACAACCGTTTTGGTTATTCCAAGTGGCTCGTTTATATAATATTATTATTGTTATTATATTATTTTGGTTTATATTAAAAAAAAACTGTATTTTTTAATCCAAAATAGCAGTTTTATAAAAATTTTATCAAAACCTGTCAATACTTTTACTATGGATAGAAATTAAAATGATATATAGCTACATCCTTTCCGTAATAACTATATTAAAATTATCTATTTTATCGTTAAAATATAAATTTCACAATAAACTAAATTTCAGTATGCGAATGTACTAGCACATGACCCAAGGTGCTTTTCCTTTTGGATTTCTTGAAATGCCTCAGTATGATAACCACTTGTCGGCAACCTCTTCGCCTTTAACCTCAATTTTCTAACATATTTCATGTGAGAGCTAAAGCTCTTTTAAACTGAAAATTAAAAATATTTTTAGGTTCACACTGTATCCCACTGTATATAGAAATGTAGGCGAGATATGGAAATTTGATATGTCTTGAGTGTCGGAACTCAACGCCGCGTTTTATCTACCTACCACAATGGGAAAAATAGTTTATTCCTAGATTTGTAATCAAACCCACAACTGTTGCGTTTGCTGCCATATACTGTGCCTACGCGACGACGAATATCAATTATAATTTTTTATTTACATGTTTTATTTCGTGAAAGTAGTACTATTCTTACTCTTATTAATATAAGTAAAAAAGTTCAATTATAATTTATAAAGAATTTGTAACGTGGATAGCGAATGACAATGGACCCGCCTGGCCCATTGTCTTTCACTTACCACTGTATAAACATATAAGAAATAACTGTATAAACAGATAAACAATATGAGAAATATACTTTTTTATATAGTTAGCTTAATGTCGTAGCGCAGAGGCACAAGTGTAGACGCGACTGGTTGTGGGTTCGATCCACACTCGAGGATAAGAGTTTATTTAAATTTATATTTTCATCTCTTCGCTCTGGTGGTCTAAGCAACGCATGGCGTTGAGTTTCGCCACTTAACACGTAATGCTTCCAAAATTCGGCTGAAAGTGGGTAACGGAGTGTTTTAACACTAGGTTCTCTCTGCCAACACTGGTGCGTGCGGTATACACAGTGAAGCTGATTTTTGATATTTCGCTTATTGTAACTTCATCGTGGTTCAGCTAAAATATATTTGAAGTATATGACATGATGTAATAAGTACAAAGATTAAAATTTATTACGAGTAATGAATATTTTTGATAGAAATCAAAAAGTAAATATAAAAAATTATCAATTAATAAATATTTACTTTTCAATTGTCGATATCTAATCAAAGTTTTGAAAGTCTGATATATTTTTTAATTTCTCTCTGTATCCCGCATATAGCGGGGTAGGAAAAGACTTAGTGTTTAGACACTCCGTTTCCTACACAACGTCCAATTTTCGAGAATTTGCGTGATGAAAATTGTTGATTCCTTACCCACAACTTCGTTTACAATCAAACTTATTTTTTATATATATATTTTTTACATTTTAAAGAAATCATTCTTATATTTAACAATTTTACCTGCGACTTTTCTAATACGAGAAGGTTATCATTAAATTTACTCATCTTAAAAAACTTATCAGAATATTATATCTTTAAAGACACATAGCATAGACTTTGATAATTACAGAGAGCGACACCAACTTTAATTCCGCAAAGTTTCGATAATTACTTCAGTTAACTTAGGTATTTTAAATGTTAATTAACAAGAAAATGACTTAGTACTCTAATTTAAAAGAGAAAATTCTACCTATTTATAATTAAGGCCTCTTTTCGCCCTAAAGGTTATCTGGGAGAGACGACTACTTAGCGAAAAAACATGTTGTTTTTAATATCGCTATCTCTTGGGAGAATGTAGAATTGAAAAAAAAATCAAATTTTGTTTTATTTTAATTTTCTCGCTTTGGTAAAGCGCGGCGTTGAGTTCCGCTACTCAACACAGCCTTAAGAATTCGTCAGAAAAGGGGGAACGGAGTGTCTTAACTAGGTTTTCAGGTGACCTCTGTCTATCTTGCTATATGCGGGATACAGTATGAATCTGAAAAAAATAAAGACAAAAAAATTAAGTAATTAGGTTATTACATCAAAAGTTTGTTTTTGTTAAGTTTTTACTTAGAAATATGTTATATGGAAACTTGATATGTTAGGACTTTCCCTTTAACATGCCGTCAAATGTTTAAACTTTCAAACTTTGTACATGTACTGGTATTTAAGTAATATTTTGTATTTTGTTTACAGTTCATGATGCGGCAGAGACGAGGTCTTGCTGTGGTCATCCTACTCGTTTTACATATGGTGAGAAAATTATATTTTTATATACTTTTAAAGTGTTATTCCAGATTTGAAAACAGGCACGGTTTCCGAGAGGAGCGGGTTCAAATCACATCAATCAAAAATTGCTACTACTAAATTTTTCATGTGTTAAGTAGATATAAAATAAAAGTGGATTGCGATGATGTGTAACTTTTTAACTGTTTCATAGTGTGTATATTATAATTGTATTGCGTATTGCATAGACTAAATACAATTTTTTTTTTTTTATTGTATAAATTGGTTCATTTTTTTTTTGTTTTTTTATTAGTAGGCCTAAGCTAAACTAGCTTGATATTATTTAAAAAATACCAAAAAAAAACTAAAAACACTGAACTAACAAAGTACTGAAAGTAATATTAGTTGAGACCAGAAGACTTTCTCTTGTTTAAAGTTTGAAATGTATGTGGGGTCACGAGAGGCTGCTCACGAGTGTAATGTTACATTGTTAGTGACTGATTGATTAGAAATGAATAATTTGATAGAAAATTGACTAAATTCATTAAATAGAACTATTCGAATAAATATCATTTAAAAATCTTTTTATTTTTTAAATCTATGTTGATAGTAATTTGTTTTTTGGGGATCACGTACGTCTGCCTGTCTGTATCTCAAGAGCCTTTATCTCAGGAACGCCCAGAGATATCGAGTGGAAATTCAAAACATATACTCAGATGCATTATAAATAAAATAAAATAGATTGTACAATTGTAATTAATACAATCCAAAATAATATATATAGGTATTAATTATAATGCAAAATACATATATAATGCGATATTTTTTTTATTTTATCAACACAATCTTTCTTTTTTTAAATAATTTATTTCATATATAGTAGTATATAAAATTAGACTCACTAATACTTAAGCTAAAGCACCCATGGTAGAACTAAATGAAGCGGCACTTGAAAGTTTATGATTTTTAATCGTCATAGTTCCTTGTTTGGTATGTCACTGGAGCACTGTAAACTGTTACTGGCGCACTGTAGAGTTAGTCTATCCCCTGATAAAATAACATTAAATTATTTTTTAAAATAAATAAAGTTTTATTGAGGATATTGTACAGTATATTGACTGAGACAGAAATATGAGAGGCTTTTTGTTTTTTTGTATTGTAAATATATAAATCTTATAACGAAGTTTGAAGAAATAAATTACGTAGTTTAAACGCGTTAGTATCAGTTATTATAAATATATTTTTTTTCATTTTACAATTGTAGCAATTTTACAAAATAAATTTTATAAAAAAATAACATAAGAGTAAATAAAATTGCGTGTAAAATTAAGTTATGTTCCCAGGATCAAAATTATACATTTTTTTTAAGTATGTCATTACTATTGCAAAAATATTATCATTGAAAACGTTGCCTTAAACAAAAAACATGAACAGTTTGATTAATTTATCTCCATAAAAAAACCATTACATTATAAAAGAAATATACTCTACAAACATAATAAAAATAATACGAAATAACATATTAATACGTAATAACACATCAACTGGGCGTTTTCCGCAAGGAAATAGAACAAGATAGAATCTAATACGGTCATCGGGTAAAAGCCCCAAATATGGCCACTGACCCACTGCCCACTGACGGACATGTCCACTGTCCAGTTCCGTTTAAGTAAGCTATTTACTTGTTTAGTCTAAGTCGAGTAAAAACTCTAGACAAAAATGGTATCATTGTAACTGAACGTTGTAAACAACTCTTAGTACAGAGTTATGGTTAAACGTAAAAACGAATGGACTGATTTCAGTAATTGTCAACACAAGTGCTGAGTGGATTGTAGTTAAATATATTGAAATTTATATTAATTTTGTATGAATGGCGAAATATTGTTATGTCTATATCTTTTTTATAAACATTTTTTTTTATTATTTTGTCATTTAATTACTTATATTAGCTAAGATACTTATATTCGCTTAATTAACAATTATAATCTGCATCTTAGCCAAATTTATATAATCTTTATTTAATTTAATTTTATATGATAAATATAAACTTTATTTAATCTTTAGCAGAAAAAAAAACATAAAAAATATAATATACTCTCATAGGGCTAACACAATTGTTAATTTACTTAATTACACTGCCGGAATACAGGCTGGCGTAAAGTAAGTTAAGGTGATGCCAATTTATGACAATAGATGGGTGCCGTGTAAGAGTAAAAGCTAGCTTTCGCGGCGGTCGGTCACACCGCGACCTACAGCGACGACACACATTGAACTTGAAATCCTGCTACTCATTCTCCTACAACTTTTCTTTGCCCTGTTTTTCAATTTCTTTTATGACATCCCTTTTGAGCAATTTCAGATCTAAGCTAAGATGGTATAGTTGGACCACGTGTGTAGATGGACTTGGTAAATTCAGTTATACGACTACATGTTTTATGGTTTTTAAGTCCAAATAGTGTGTGATTGTAGTGTATATATTGGTATTAATATACATACGTATAAAAACTTTTTTTTAGTAATGTTAAAGACGTCAAAGATAGTCGTGTCCATTTAAATTGACCATTTGACACTTTAACATAACATGTTGTTTTATACACGAGAAACGTTTTAGTTCCTTTTGTTGGAAGTAGCCGCTATGTAGCGTTGCAGCACATATGTTCACATACCCTTTATAATAATAACATGAAAATTAAGTAAAATAAAAGAAATATAAATTTGAAGATCGTAATTGAGAAACGCATGAATGATAATATTATATAATTTACATAGATAAATAGATACCACTTTTGGTTTTCAGTATTAACAACTAGTAGTGCACGCAGGGTATACAAGAAATACATAAAAATGTAAAGAGAAAACTAAAACTTTCCAAATAATATTAGAACCCAAAACTTATATTTGACATGTTAATACATATGTAAATTAAAACATTTACGTACATATTTGCATTTGTCTCAAACATCTATCTGAAAGTCACGAATTAGCGACGCAATCGCGATTTAATGAAAGTAAAATTGGTCCGACTGTGGGAGCAACGACCGCGCGGTGACACACTGCACTTGACGCCGGCGGCCGCTCCTCGCGCGTCGCAAGCGGATCTTGTTCCACTCACGTACCTCACCATCTGCTTGGATACTAAACACGCGATTTGCACAGGTGTTTATGTAGAAATTTATAGTACGGCCGACGACTGAAATTACCTGTAGATGCCTACGAAGATTTGTTTTTAGGATTTTGTTTTTTAGTTTCACGCTGTATCCCGCAAACACCAGGGTAGGCAGAGGGAACCTAGTGTTAAGACACTTCCGTTCCCCACTTTCTACCGAATTCTGGAGGCATTGCGTGTTGAGTGACAGAACTCAACGCCGCGCTTACCCGACACCAAAGCGAAGAAATGATAATATAAATGTAAAAAAATATGTCATTTCCTCGAGTGGGGATCGAACCCATAACCAGTCGGTTTTACAGTCATACTTCGTGCCGCTACGCCACGACTGGCCTTAAGAATCGATTTTTTCTTTTTTGAATATTTTCCTACCGGGTGAACAATGCGCAAAAGCTTAGAAAGCCTAACTTCTAGGCGGCAACGATCCGTCGACCATTCTGTATAACGGCAACATTGAGGTTTAGTTACGTACATTTTTTTATTCTAGCTCCGTATTGTAAACGCGACGATTGTGAATTAGGAGAAATCAATTACATATTTCAATTTCTGCCCCGGTAAGACATAGAGCGGTTGACATGATAGTTATAAGTTCAACGGGAGTGTTCTTTGATAATTTATGTTATAATTCACTTGGTTTTTTATTTAGGTTGTAATTTAGACATCATTATAGTTTAGATATCAGGAAATAGGTGAAGAAAGACTCGTTGTTTTATCGAGTGTTGCTTCACTTAGTACTTACTATATGAAAATGAATAGAAGTATAGAATGTATTTAGTTTTTTTTTTTTATATTGTAATATTGTAATTAAGACATACGGCGCAAATAAGAGAATGAAAAATTAAATCTAGATCGTTTCTTGTTTTTATGCAAGCTCAAAAAGAGTTACATATATTATTTAGTTAAATGTAATAGTTATTTTAAATCAAATTCGGGAAAGTTATTTAAATAATTAAACTTACTATTTTAACAACGTTTGTATATTAGGTTTCTACTTACTTATGGTAAAAAAACATCTTCAGTAATAATAGTAATAATATATGTCTCAGTAAAGTACTGTAACGTAGAAACTATTCTCATCTAATTTAAACATTGCATGATTAAAGTAAGCTCTTGATGAATGCTATACGACGTCAATGAATTCCGCTGACATACTTCTTTGCTGTGCCATCAAATGGCCATTTTAAGTAAAGTATGTTTTTTCTTATATTTTTTTTGTTTTTATATGATATTTTAAATTTAAACAAATATATAAGCTATAGGAACTAAAATACTCTAGAAATAAAATGTATAACTTAAAATGATTAATGAACAAAATTATTTCAAGAAAGATTAGGACAAATAGTAATTAGAACATACCTATTTGAAAAATTAAGATCAAAACGTAGCAAAAACACGATTACAATATGCAAAACAAGCGGTTAGGCATAACGATTCATCGGAGATAAATAATAAATAAATAAAAAAAAATAATCCGATTCACGCTCCCGCATCCCGCAGGGTAGGCAGAGGGAACTTAGTGTTAAGACACTCCGTTCCCCACTTTCCGCTGAGTTCTGGATGTATGGCGTGTTGAGTGGCGGAACTCACCGCCACGCTTTCCTTGACACCAGAGCGAAGACATGATAATTATAAATGGAAAAAAGAAGACAAATAAAACAAGTAGACTAAACAGTCTTACCAATATTACATGACGCTCAAACACTGAATCATATATTTATAATGTCTGTCCGGTCGAATAGCGTAATTTCTTTTTCGTTACGACTTTCTCTTTTGAATTTAAAATTACGTAACTTTAATATGCGTAGGAACAATTGAGTCATGCCCATCCAAGATTCCAATCTTAAATAATTGCTGGACTCAAGAGCTGGCCTAAAGGACGGAGCTTTACACTTACTTATAAATCTTTATAGAGGAAATAAAAAGCCCCCATACTTCTTGGTTGAGTCGGAACCAATACTTTCTAATTTTGGAGCCCGAGGCGAAACAAATGAGAGCCATAAAAGCAATGGCGATTCGATAATTCTAGGTTCAGTGATAGTGAGTAATAAATTTTTGATTGAGAAATGGCGATCGGCTCAACTGAAGTTCTTATAAATATGTCTGATATTGAAACAAATGTTCGGTCTAAAATGACAAGTCAAAGGAAAATAAGAATAATTAATATAAGGTGTAAAGTTGCCGGATCTAGTTTAATATATACTTAATGCAGTGCGGTCAATTGAACGATGATTTAAATCAAATGTGAACCAGAAGAAGGCAACTTTCACATGATGATTTTATTCATGCCAAGGAAATTGGAATTTAAGAGTCATCTAGTCACAATTTGTTCGACTCACATGAGGCTTGGGTGTTGTCGCATAGCTTCAGACGATGCTTGTTTTAAGACATATTTAAAACGGTCAGTGTGTCGAATTAAATAACAACATAAAATATTGCCCACGCGTACCAGTGAAAGTTGGAGGTGCTACAAAAATATATAATTTTCATGTCAGAATATTATACGAGCTTAATAAGATAGTTTGTTATCTTCCTCATTGTTTTATTTTACATATACCGTGTAGAATGTAAAGTTATATATTTGTAGTTATATATTGAGGTCAAGATTTAAATCAAACAAGCATTTGCTTTCGTCTATTTGTATAATTCCTTGTCCAAGATGCGCTTCACCATATCATTTTTTTTTAGTTTATCTATATAAAATAACTGTAGTCTGTAAAGTAGCTTAACTAAACCCATAAAGATATCTCCAAGTCAGTGTTTTATTTTTATTTGTTAATAATTTCAGAGTGGAACCCTAAGTGAACAGACATCTAATGAAAGCGGCGGAGGCGGCGGCGGTTCCAGCCCAGACTCAAACAATGCAGTGGAGGCCTCCAGTGACCAGCTCGCCATGGAGTCTTCTGAGAGGGAAACTCCGAGTCACGCATACAATGGTCCACCGCCACCAGTACCGCCACCCCATAACAGACGACAGAATCCGCCACACCATCAGTCACACCACTCGATAGGTAACTTATTAATACTATTAATTTAATTATTACTTGATATTTATATAAATTTACAAGCCATTGTGATTTCAAGCGTAGCCTTTATAATTCATCACATAATATAATTCTTATCATCATAAATATTATCTTATATGTTACCAAAACTTGCCTAACTTATAGTTTCATTAGGAGACGTTTATTTATATAAACAATAAAATAAACAATTGTATTTTATTACTTTTCAGGTATGCCTAGGATTACAAATCATCACCAAATTCACTCAAAACCTTTTGCACTCGGCCCACCTAGTCATCATAAAAATGACATAAATTCAGGTTTTCGTGGACCACCTCCACCGCCAGCTCCTCCTGCCGATGCCCAAACTTCAGCCAGCGATAAAGTTTTCAGCACAAGTGGAGACGTATGGCCTGCACCAGCACCAGACATGCCAAAGATTTTATCACTCGACGTGAAATGCGAAAAGAATGCTATGAGAGTTTTCTTAAGCTTTGACAAGCCGTTCTTTGGCATAGTTTTCTCAAAGGGACACTATTCAAACCATCAATGCGTGCATTTACCTCCTAATCTAGGCAGAACATCGGCTTCATTCGAAATTGGTGCTCACGCCTGTGGTACAGCTGGCAGTGGAGATCCAAGATATAGAGGAGATGTAGCTGCAGCTGGTACATATTTCGAAAATGTAATAGTCATTCAGTATGACCCACAAGTACAAGAAGTTTGGGATCAAGCTCGGAAATTACGTTGCACGTGGCATGACCAATACGAAAAAGCTGTTACATTCCGTCCGTTCCCCGTAGACATGTTAGATGTCGTTCGAGCTGATTTCGCAGGAGATAACGTTGGCTGCTGGATGCAAATTCAAGTTGGTAAAGGACCTTGGGCGTCAGAAGTATCTGGACTCGTTAAAATTGGGCAAACAATGACAATGGTACTAGCTATTAAGGATGACGATGCAAAATTCGATATGTTAGTGCGTGATTGTGTGGCTCATGATGGTCAACGCGCTCCTATACAATTAGTCGATAGGCGAGGCTGTGTAACACGACCAAAATTGATGTCAAGATTCACAAAGATCAAAAACTTCGGAGCATCTGCATCCGTCCTTTCATATGCACACTTCCAAGCGTTCAAATTCCCTGATTCTATGGAGGTTCACTTCCAATGTACAATTCAAATTTGCAGATATCATTGCCCAGATCAATGTTCTGATGGTGGTCCAAATGTAATAGCACCTCACGCTGAATATGGACCTCCCCAAATTGATTCGTACCCGGTCAGTGTAGAAATAAGAAGGGATGAACGACGAGTTAGAAGACAACGTAGAGCCACGTCACCTGAAAAAGAAGTAGGAGTTAATAGGGTTATTCGTGTGGTGTCCGCTGGAGATTTGAATTTAGATACCTCCGAAGAAAATTTGGTGCCTAAAATTGTACCTACTCCTGGTTTAGTCTGCATGACAACTCCAGGTTTTGCTGCAACACTAGGCGCTTTGCTTGCCACTTTAATATGTTCTTGTGCTGTGTCAGCAGTGCTATTTTTCAAACTCCGACCTATTTCAAAACTTAAGAAGAAAACTGCTGCAGTCAGCACGATACCAATACCACACCCTGCCGCAGGACCGCATATTATTTCAAAAAGTCGGTTTTACTCGTAACAAGTAATACTCTCTTAATTTAATTTGTACATATTAGTGTAATGAGACTGAAGTACGACCATGCCAATACAATGTTATATGTGCTCAAATAATTTAGATACAAATTTAAAATGCTTTAGTTTTAATTATGAAACGCTGAAACAATAAAAAAAGTAATTACTTAACGGAAATCTAATAATGTTAGTTTAAAACGAAACCGCCATCGAGATGCTTCAGTTGAGTTGTTATTTAGTTCACAGAGTTTGTGGAATGAGCGGGAAATTAAAGCTGAAATATGTTTGACCAACCCAAATGTAGTATTAAATGTCATAAGTACAATCTTCTGTTGCCTCTTATCAAGCCGTGTTTGATGTAGGGGCAACGGAAAATATATATTATAAAATGTGGTATAGCATCACTTAGGTAAACCGATAGACGTAATTTAAAGTAACTTGTCATTAGTATTAATATTATTTATTTTAGTTAAGTTTTTGTAATAGTCATTACCTACTTACTAGCTTTTATTTATTATTTATTTTACCACCTGAGTACCTCTTCTTCTTTTTTAATGATTTAATTGTTGTTTCTTGTTTTGTTTATTTATAAGATTCTATGAAATATTGTGAATTTTGTATTACAAAAAATCTTGACTAATTTTATTGAATAATGTACAACATCATGAACAAATGTAGCATTGAATATATCTAAACAATATAAGTATTTGTGTATATTTTATTTCTCTTACCTTATTTAAGTAGAGGAACGTTAAATATTGAACCCTATCAGTATTTTGAAACTCATTTTCATGTCCTTGTCAACTAATTTGGTATTATAGAACTTAGACGAAAATGCACATACCCTGAGTTATATATATTTTATAAAGTAACAATTGAATATTTAAAAAAAAGAATTAAACAAAATGTTCGTCTTTTAGTGCAAGTTTTTTTTTTTCAACCGTTATGTAGGAAATAGAGGAACCATGTCAAGAACGTTAAATTTCTCTTAAAAATCAACTTCACGTGTAAATTATTTCAATGAAAACATCTACCTACATAATTCAACGTATCAAAATCCTTAGTTTTTTAATGAAATATCACATGCTAAACATATGCAAACAAACTAAGGCGATATGCGATAAAAAATGAAAATTTTAAATAATAGTTACCAGTATTTTTTTATCGAAGAAACGAATAAGAAATACGAACACATACCTAATATGTACCACGTTAACCAAATTGCGAAGGGCGTTACAGACCAAAAAACCTGCTTTTTAACATAACACGACGACGACTACAAAATAATTTTACTTTTTTTTTATTGCTAAGTGTTCGCTAAATTCTAGAGAATTGCATCACGTGTGATTCTTAAGATAAGCTCTGAATATAAGTTAGAATGAAGATGAATGATTGATTAAAAAAAAATAACCAATTAAAATTTGTTAGTTTTACAATATAAAATATATGTATTTTGTCATAAAATAATTGAAATACAATTTTAATATGGAAATATCGATTTATTCAATTTTTACAGTAAAAAGACGTCCCATAGGTCCAAATAAAGACAGCGTATTTTTAGGATTCCGTACCTCTTAAGGAAAAAACGAACCCTTATAACATCGATTTGTTGTCAGTCCGTTCGTCTGTCTGTCTGTCTGTCAAGAACCTTTATTTCAGGAACGCTTGAAGATATCGAATTGAAATTCAAACCATATACTCAGGTCTACGGTCCCTTAATCTCTTCGTATCGTATAAAAATCGTATTTCTATATTTAAAAAACACTTATTTCGACGTTAAAGAAAGATTCTCAATAGATTCTCAATCAAAATTATCAATTTAGTTAAAACATTAATATATTAGAAGAATATGTTTCCGTAAGATGGTGTGCTGCGCTTTAAGACTATAACCGACGTATCTCCTAAACAGCTTGGCCTCTCTTCATAGAACTTTGTGAGGCTTATCTACACACTATTAGTTCTTTTCAGACAAAAACTTAGAAAAAAATATTGATCCTATATTTCTGAAATTACATTTTATAAAATAAACACCATTTTTTTTGTATAAAAAATAATATAATTTTATTTATGGTAAATACCAAATAAAAAATAACCAAAATCGGAAACTTCGACTTTTTTTACCTGTCCGCTTTGCGTGGTAGTGTACTGATAAAGATATATGACTATTAATATGAAAGTTATAGTATTTTTCGTATCGCAAATTCCATAAGAATTTTGGATTGTTTTAGAAATAAAAAAATATAACTTAAGATACTTTACATTTCCCACTTTCCAGTACAAAAAATTAAGTAGAATTTTGAAGGCATTGCGTGTTGAGTGGCGGATCTCAACGCCGCGCTTTACCTTGTTACCAGAGCGAGGAAGGTATATTTAATTTCGTTGAGTGGGAATCGAATCCACAACCTGTTGCGTTATCGCCGCACGCCGATGCACCACGGCTAGCCTCTTATATATTAAAATCAGAATAAAAAAAGTCGTGGCGCAGCGGCACGAAGTGTGACTATAAAACCGACTGGTTGTGGGTTCGATCCCCACTCGAGGAGATGAAATATTTACTTAAATTTATATTTCCATTTCTTCGCTCTGGTGTCGAGGCAAAGCGCGGCGTTGATTTATGCCACTCAACACGCAATGCCTCTAGAATTCTTCTTTATTTATTTATTTATTTGGATAAGGATTAATATAAAGGTACGGATAACATGTTCTGATTATCTAAAACTAAAATGTAAAAAAAGTAATTGTATTGTCAAAACTATAATAGTGAGTCATATGATATCACGAAGGTTTTTTTGGACATGGATATGTTCTTTACGTTTGTTGAACATTGCCTTGTTCTATCTTCAATAGTTTCTGCAGCGAATGCGATGAGAGACGTTTTTTTACCCCTTAGGTAACATTATTGATATTGAAATTTTAGTAAGGATCAGTAATTTTATCTAGCAATAAATATAGCCTACGTTACTCAGTGATAGTGTAGCATTCTAATAGTGAAATAAATATTAAAATCGGTTCAGTAGTTTTTACGTTTATTCACTACAGTCATACAAATCTCACCTCTTACATAATAATTTAGATTATTATATTTTATTCCTTGAAAGAGAAGAATGATGAAATTAAATTTCTAAGCGGTAAGTCTGTTTGATACTGACAAGAAAATATGTAATTTACAGCCACTTGCTTACAATTTGTCTTTGTATTACACCTCGTCATCACACCGCTATGACACATAATTTACCTGTGTGTGTGAAATTTGATATTTTTTTCATGTGTGAGTTTTATACTGACAGATCACTTGTTTATTCCACTTCGTGTATTCCTGCCGCAAAAAAAATGTTTTGCATTTCCCTCAGGCCTATTGTTTTTAGAGTTTGAGAAAGAGAAATTGATGAAGGAAGGAATGTCTTAACGTTAGATTCCCTTTGCCTACCTATGATGTGGGAGGATGGGAATATACGGGATACAATGTGAAGCTGAAAAAAACATTAAAATAAATTGTCAAATAATATTATCAACATAACTTTTATTTTATTAAAAATAACAAGTGCCTTCCACAAAACCGTTCTTCACATTCATACAGAAACTTAAACACAAACAAATTGTTTACAATAAATATTTACTTAACCTCCCGTACTTTTAAGAATAAACGAAGTGACAGACAAAGTACCATAACCGTATTAAGGATGAAAACTGATTATAGTTATAAATGATATTAAATGTAAATAAATGTAAATAAATGTAAAAATTGCACTTTAACAAATCGTATTCTCACAATAAGTTTGTGTAACTTATGAAATAATAGTTAAAATAAATGCAAGATTTTTGGGTGGCATGACATGATAATAATAGATCATTATCATAATATATTTATTATGGATTTAAAGACCGATGAGTCGTAAAATTTCAAATATGCTTTGAAAATATAGCCATTTCAGCTTCCTAGGAAGAGATTACATGGTGTCAAGACACTACATCTTTCTTTTTCTGTAACAATTCAAACACTACATATTGAGGCTAAGCATAACGCCGCACAGTAAAAAAAAAAACATAAAAACATCTATCGGTCTTTAAATTCAATTATGAATACAAAACTAAAACTAAAGCTCTAACTTAAACTTTTACAAATAAAACTAAAAGAGAATATAATTTAAATAAATGTTAAAGTTAATATTGAGCAATAAAATTAGGATAGACGTTAGATTAATTTATTATAATAATAAATGCAGAATAAATGCAAACTTATTTAAGAGATGATTCTAATAATTACATTATTGTATTCATTGGTGTTTTATGTTTATGTTACAATAACATAGCATCTCGAACTAAAAATATAAACTAAACTAAAAATATACAATCAACTCTTTATTACTTAACTAGTCACTGCAACGGTGACGATAAATTGAATCTAAAATATGACCATTTCATAATATTAAATGGTCAATTTGTTTTATTTATTTATATTATATTTAAATTGAGTCAACATGTAAAAAACGGGTAGAAAATATCATTTTAAAATATTTTCTAATTATAATTTCGAATAATTTCGAAATAAAAATGTCTAAAATTAGTCAATATTTATACGTAAAGATATAAATAAACAATGTTATTTACGTTAAGTTTAACATTTACATTAACAACAATTACGTATTTGCCTGCATATAAAAAAAATCTTTAATTTGGAATTAAATTTTAAAACATCAATTCTACAATTTTCACATTGAGCACCTATCGTCATTTCAAATATGGAACATCCAAAAACACATAAAAAATAATCTAAGCTTAACCTAATGGCATGACTCGACGTATACTTATTCTAAACGTGAAAGATAATAATTATAATATAAAGTACAAAATATGAAAAATATATCTGTACAACACTTAAATTAAGTTCACAACAGTGAAGCAAAATCAGGTTAAATAAAACGCGTAGCACGACTTAGCACCATCGGTTGTCACGAGGCAGGAAGTATTTATAATGTTTTATTTATATTAATAGAAATTAAAATTTTAATAGAATATTGAAATTGAAATAATTAGGTATGCACCTATAGGTATATAATATAGAAGATTAATAAGAATATAGTTCTAATCTAATTTTTAAGAGCAGATTATGAAAAAAGTGATTTAACTTTAAAAATATCTTATCAGTTATTGTATAGAAGTCATTCAATGAAAGACCACATTATAAATGTAACATTTTCATTGTTTTGTTATTAAAATATAAAATTTTAGTCATATATCTAAATTTAAAAAGAGCTCCAAAATAGTATCATTTGGTATATAACGTTATATATATTTAAATGTTTTTACTAACAAACTTGTGTAATACACGTGTTAGTCCTTCTCCTTTTAAAATTTATCAATAATTTATAAGAATAGTTTGCAATTAGAAAAAAAAAATTACAGGGCATAAGCAATATTTATATAAAAATTTAAATATCGTATCATTAAAATTACTCTCTTGAATGATTTAGAGCTAAATAGTCAGAAATCATACCCGCCAAATACATTCTCTAACAAAAATGTGTTTTTAATAATATAGAGATTATAACAATTTTATTTATTATGTGAAAAATTAAATATGTTCAATATGTAAGGAATTTAAGTTTAATATGTTTTGTCAAAATATTTAATTAATATTATTCTTTTGACGATGTTGAATAGAATCTAGCGGTTTTAAGGACGATTCAAGTTTCTAAATATTGGGCTTTTTCGTTGTTGTTGTCACGATGTCAAACGTGGCAATTTTTTTAACATTAAAGTGTACAACGATGATTATTTAATGAAATTTTCGATTTTGATTGTTTATCAGGTTTGCAAAATTATGAATGTATTTTGTCAAAAGTTAGTAGTATTTTTTTAATTTGAAATATGTTAAAAATACAAATATATAAATTTAATTTTTGATTTGTTAAGGGGATTTTAATAATTAATAATAACGTCATCCAGGCATCATCAATCAACTGAGTATGAATTGAGCAATGCAATATGTGGGGCAAAGATGTATCTGTGATATGACACGTGGTTGCAGCTCCCGTACTTGGATGACGGCGGCGAATAGAATTTGTATGAATATAATATAGTTAGGTTATTTTTTCATTTGATTAGTATTTTGAAATTTCAAAGAATAAATATTTTATTTTTGTTTTCCCTTATAATTGTCTTATCGTGTCATATTTGTTTTAGCCTGGTAAACAACAACTGTCAGCTACTCCCGGGAGTGGTGCGGCGGCGCGCCCAGCAGGCGCAGCGCCATCCAGGCGGCGAGCGAGTGCGCGGCGGCGGGGGCGGGGGCGGCGGGCGCGGGGGTGGGAGGCACGCGCGCGCGCAGGCGGTGCAGCAGCAGCGCGGCCGCCAGCGCGGCGCCCGCGGCCGCGCCCGCCGCCGACGCGAACAGCGCGCCGAAGCTCAGCGCGCCCATGCAGATGCCGTACACCACCTGCGGAGGACCACAAGGTTTACTTTATTACGTATTTATACATATTTTATTTTTCATGTTTTGAACATTAAACTACAATTATTTGGAACTTCTTCCCCAATTTTATCCCCAAAAGGGTAATCAGAGCATATGGTGAACTAAAACACAACGCCTAACTGAAGGTGTAATATTTATAGGTGCTCAAAAGGTTAAATGAACGTATATTTCCATTTCTCAACCCGGTAAAATAAGGAATTGAATTCCACTATTCAATATACATAAATAGATAGGACATAACACGAAGTGTCTTTACGCTAAATTCTCTGTACATACTATACTATAAGCCAAATACCGTAAATCTAAAACAATGATGATGATTTAAAAAGTACAAAATCACCATAAAAATTTTCAAATTCTAGTTTAATAAAGTTCAAATTTAAACTAAGAATTTTAATACATAATATAAAACATATAATAATTATTAGAAAATGGAATAAATTCAGTACAAAAACTAACAAAAAAATGCCAAGAAGAAGAAGATATAATCTGAAGCTACTTTTTTTAAATAACATGAAGAAAAACAAAATAATTTCAAAATGTAAGGATTTATATAATTTTTTGTAAAATAATTAAAAAATAAAAACAAAATAATAAATGTACCTAAAAGAAATTACTAGTAAAAAATTTTTAAAAATAAGAGTCACATATATCAATAATACTTGCTTAAAAAAAGAATTCACCAGTATATATAAAAAACAAAATAAAGATACACTCAAATAAAAGAAAGAAAAAAAAAGAAAGAAAAATTACCTCCTCACGTATCCGTCCACTGAACACCGTGACGGGCTCTCTCGAAGGACCAAACGCTAGATCCGCTTCAGAAACAACCTCGTATATACCGGAAACACCAACATCGGTGGACTTTGAAGTCACAGTTCTACGTTTCCTAAGCGACCGTGGACCAGCGACCGCTGGACCGGGTTTGGATGGAAGCACTTCATGGGCTGGTTCAGCCTTAATTGGTCCAAGATTGCGAGGGCCGTGTGGGAAACGTTCACGATCTATCTCAACTTGGTGATCCTGGAATAGAAATTATTTATATAAATTGCATTTGTTAAATTATTGTTATTCATTCAAATCGAATTCTGAAATACATTTTTTTAGCTTTACGCTATATTCCTCATATCATATCTCATCATCGACAAACCGCAGTGTTGAGTTCCATAACATATTTTTAGCATATGCCTCAAAAATTTGGCGGAAAGTGGGGAATGGTTTTAGCAGTAGTTTCCATCTGCTTACATTGCAAAATGTGGGATACAGCGTGAAGCTGAAGAAATATACAGGGTGGAAGAGGCAGCGCTCCATTTACGGAAACAGCATATAGGGTAAAATATTTCAAACCTATACCTAAAGAAATTAATCAAGATGCTTCAACAGTTTGGACGTAGGATTTTTTTTTCATTTCACGATTTTTATCCATACCTGTATTTCGTGTGACGCGATTACGTATAGATCCCAATAACATAAACACTTACTACTACAAAAATA
>DWQW01002325.1:0-27525 GCA_018249695.1 Heliconius erato demophoon | reverse complement strand
TTATTTAAAACTTTCCGCCTAACATTCCCTCAGAAATGGAAATCTTGGCTTATCTCGAAGAATTTAAAAAGCGTTACCAACTTTAATTAAACATTGGAACTTTGACGGATACCTTAGGCGGCTAGAAGTTGTAGATTATATAGTATAAGATATGTATCCAAGTGGAACTTTATTTACACACAGATTTGAAAAGTTTTACACTGATTAGATATTTGATTTTCGGGATTATTATTTAGTAATACATTTTTGGAACCTGACGTTTCGAACATTTTTAGTAGTGCATAGTCATACGTGGTGGTAGACTAAGTTTTCAAAGACTTCTTGCAGATGGACTGGATTATTGTAGAATGAACACACTGTGTCTGGTGGCACACGCAGAGACTTAATTTCCGAGACATTTGAGTGGCAGAGCTCAACGCTGCCATTTGTCCTGTTGAACGATGAATTCAAATTAATCAATTATATCTAAGTGAGAATTGAAACCACTAACGTTGTGCTTGCATTCAGATGCTGTTCTGCAGCGTCACGACGGCTCCATTACACAGTAAACGGATTACTAACTGTAAAGTATTAGAGATGTCGAATTTTCCAATAAATTATTTTCGGCTTAGACTAGGAGAACGCCGTAATAAGTCACTACGGTCTCCCCTTTAACTCATTTATCTTTGCGTCTTATATACCTAAACTTCGAATATAAAAATTGCCTGGAACAATGTATTAAGCCTTTAATTGCTGAAAAAAGCCTTTAATCAAAATGGATAATTTACCAATATTAAAATAGCACATACCATTGACTATTGTATAATTTATTTATGATATTCAATTAAGGTTTCGTACGCAACGCAACGCCGATGGGACTGGCTTAGCAGGTATCCATCGTCTTATTAGTGTCATATTACTTTTCTATTATATTAGTCTTTTGACGTGTAATAGGTATATATAAATAAAATAAATCAGTTTCACGCTGTATCCCGCACACAGCAAGATAGGCTGAGGGAACCTAGTGTTTAGACAATCCGGTCCCCACTTTCCACCAAATTCTGGAGGCATTGCGTGTTGAGTGGCGGAACTCAACGCCGCGTTTTGCCTCGACACCAGAGCAAAGAAATGGAAATATAAATTGAAGTAAATATTTCATATCCTCGAGGAGGATCGAACCCACAACCAGTCACACTTTGTACCCCTGGCTACGACTGGCCTCAAGGTATATAGAATTTAGAATGCAAAATTGTAGAGGGTAGGTTGATAAATACTACGAGAATATACATATATTCTTTCTCTTCTTTCAGTCTTTTATTTATGATAGCCTGTACTGACCCATTGTTGGGGCTATCTTCATTTCTTCCATTCGAGTATATTTTGTGCAATTGTACACAAGTCGAGCCTGTAAAGACTAGAACTTTACTAGACTAGGTTGTTTTGCCATCTATGTTTTAGTCTAAACAATTCTCTCTATTGAGGGCAATAGAGAATTGGCAGAATTGGCGTTGAGTTCCGCCACTCAACACGCTATGGCTTCAGAATACGCCGGAAAATGGAGAATGGAGCGTTGTTACACTAGGTTTCCTCTTCTACTGTGTGCGGGATACAGCGTGAAGTTGATTTAATTTTCCTTTTATACTTTGGAATCAAACCAGCAGAGGTTTTCGCCCAAAACTCTTAAGGCATACTGCAGAGGTGTTTCGGATTATATTCATTTATTTGGCACCTAAGATGTTGTACTCCATCGCACGTTGGCAAACCTCGAAGGTGGACTTCTGTGAATTCATCAAACAGTTTCTACAGCGTGAAAACTGAAAACAGTCGATCCAGCAATAACATTTTACAACCACATCATTTTCACACTTTTTTTCATGCAACCAATAAAAGTACAAATTTTCGTTTATATAAATCGTTACTGTATTGTCCATTCACTTGAAATTTGGCATATTGATGTAAGGTTTCCGCGTAATGGCTGTTTTTTATTTGCATACCGCAGTTATTTTTTATTTGTTTAATTGACTATAACAATTTTGACTTTTATATAGAGTTAAAAGAGGCCGTCGTGCCGCAGCTTGAGCTTGGTGGTTATGGGTTTGAGTCTCACTCAGGAAAATGAGTTGTTTTCATTTTTCGCTCTGGTAACTAAGTAGAGCGCGGCGTTAAGTTCCGCCACTTAACACGAAATATCGCGAAAATAGAGTTATCCTACTACATGCGGAATATAACGTCAAGCTTAAAAAATTTTTGGATATGACGTGGTTGCGAGTTCAAATTATTTTGCATTCTTTTTATGTATAATATTTTACTTTTTTCGTTGTAAGATAAAATGTGATATTACCTTCATATCGTTTTGATTAGAAGAGAGTGGAGTGATGTGTCCATTCTAGAGAGAGTAAAAATCACATTTATAATCCAATATCCATATAACATTTTGTCATAAAAATAATTTAAATTGAGGCGATCGTGATGTAGGCATGAGAACGTGACTATAGCACGGCGGTTATGAGTTCGATTCCCACTCGAGCGAATTATTATTTATTATAATTTGAATTATTAAATTATTATTTATTATTGAGGCCAGTCGTGGCGCAGGGGCACAAAGTGTGACTGTAAAACCGACTGGTTGTGGGTTCGATCCCCACTCGAGGGAATTATTATTTATTATTATTTGAATTATTAAATTAGGAGAGATATTTACTTAAGTGTATATTCCATTTCTTTGCTTTTAGTGTCGAGGCAAAAGCGCGGCGTTGAGTTCTGCCACTTAACTAGCAATGCCCCTAGAATTCCCTAGGTCCCCTCTGCCTACCTTGCTGTGTGCGGGATACAGCGTGATTTTTTTATTTATTAAAATGTTAATTTTCTTCGTTTTGTTTTGTTCCTAGGCAAAAGGCCCGATATTGAGTTCTGCCGTCTCAATATGCAATGCTTCAGAAATTCAGTGAAAAGTGGAGAACAGAGTGTCTTAATACTGGGTTCCCCGCAATGCAGGATGTAGCGTGAAGCTGAAAAAAAAACTATTATTCTTATAACACAGCAATTAATACACTGTAACTTTAAATGACTGTATCACAAAGAACTCAAAAATGAGATTCTAAATTCTCAGACAAATTTTTGTTCAATAAAGAAGTCTGTAATCACAAACGAAAGATTTAATTAGAAAAAGCAATAGGTACGCCAAAAACGATTCTTTAATTAATTGTAGGCGGTGGATCAAAAATTTAATTTGTTCTATTAATTATATTTAAAGTAATTGGTCTATTATCTCTTGAGAATTGTTGAGAGTAAAATATTTATTAAGTGAGACCATTGTTATGACACCTGAATATAAATATAATGGTTGTTGGTTCGATGTCCACTGGGGGGCAAGATTATGTAGGTATCTATACATTTTTTTACATTTTTAAAGTGTTATTCCACACTTAGGAGAGACTTAGGAAAGACACTTTTTATACGTTTTCTAAATAAGTATAGGTGTACATTATTTTTATTTCCCTACCTTGTTTTGATAAAACGCGGCGTTGAGTTACATCACTTTACACATACGGTATATATTAAGTGGTGTAACTTAACGTCGTACAGAAATAAAAAAATATTCAACGGAGTTCGATGTGTTACTGCGCCAAGATAGTTTTATCTAGATATTAAACCATTATACTGTATTGTTGATATAGATGTATTTAATACAATAATCTTGACTCCCATATAAGCCATCTGGGCAGCGAGAGGCTATCGTGCCGCAGTGGCAAAGCGTGTGACTGGAATCACGACCATTGTATGTTTGATTCCCACTGGAGGGCAAGAATTATTTTGATTCTTTCGTTCTGATAACAAGATAAAGCGCGGTAGTGCTAAGCATTAGATTTTCTTCGCCTTTTCTATCTGCCTTACGCGGACTAAGGCGTGACGCCAAAATCAGCTCTACGCTGCATCCCGCACACAGCAAGGTAGGTAGGCAGATGGAACCTAGTGTTAAGACACTCTGTTCCCCATTCCGACAATTTTTTTGAAACATTGCTTATTGAGTGGCGGAACTCAACGTCGGGCTTTTGTCTCGGTGCCAGAACGAAGAAATAAAAATATTAATAACTAATACTCAATTCCCTCAAGTGGTTATCGAACCCACAACCGTCGCGTTACAGTCACAACCGTATGCCCCTACTCCACGACGGCCTCAATGAACTTAAAAAAAAATAAATATACAAAAAAAAACCATTTTCAAAATAAAGCAAACCTAGAATTGATTAAGTCAGACCATAAAGTTAACCACAAATACGTAAGATATATAAATAACATTTCTAACACGATTGTAACTATACAGCGTGGGCACCTTGCCAAAGGAAGTCGGAGCAAGTTTCTGTAGTATTTTGAAGGCAAACTGTGAAAGCTGGCGTATATTCGTATATACGAGTACTGCGCTGGTTAGTAAAAAATACAATTTCTATTGACGAAGCGGTGTGGTGCATTTGTGTGTTGCAAATAATATATTTTGTTAAGACTTACATTCTTACTTTTTCTTTATTTTAAAGCTTGATATTATATTTCGCATATAGGAGGGTGGGCAGAGTGTTCAGGCTCTACATTCCTCATAATCGTCCTAGTTTTCGAAACATTAGGTTTTTAGTAGTGAAATTCGATGCCGCACTTTGTTATGTTACCAAAACGAGAAAATGATATTTTTTTATATCCTCGAGTGAGTATCGAACTCACCTCCGCAGACGTTTACAATCACACGCTGTACCGCTGCGCCACAATGGCCACTTACTCATTTACTTTAAAATATATTTTTTAATAATAATTATACTTTTGGTATATTACATGAAATTTTGAATTGAAACTAAATCAACGTCACGTTTACCATATATTTACCGTATAGCATGGTTGCCAGGGAGAATCTATAGTTAAGACATTTCGCTTACCACGATACTCTCAATTTACGAGACATTTAGGCAGATATCAGTACCGCGCTTTGTCACCCAAGCGAAGAACTGACATTATTTCTTCCCCTGAGCGGGAATCGAACGTAGCACCGATTCCTTTACAGTCACAAAATATTCCACTACACCACGACGATTTTACATTAGAATTAGACGAGTTATTATCAAGCATATCAAGTTTTCACCAACAAAAGGGATTAATTTCATCTAAACGCCTCAGTTCTGAATACACAAGAGCATCAAACAGTACGCTGTAAACCTGGCGTTGTATTAAATAACATGATATCTGCTAGAATGTCAGATATTCCTAAATTAATTCGTCTGCAACTGACACCGCATCAAAATTCAATTAGCAAAAACAACTAAGAATTTACAAGGCTTTCATTTTCAAGGTGGAGATGGTCTCCACCTTGGAAATTGAAGCCTTGTGAATTAATTTTGTTAAAGTTTGTAATTTGTAATCTGAAATGGCGATTGGTGAAATCTTTGGAAATACGCCGGTGCTTGGGGGTTCCATTTTTGGAATTTTACGTGGAAACTACTATATGTGACTGTAAAATCGATTGGTTGTGGGTTCGATCCCCAATCGAGGAAATAAAATATTTATTTACATTTATATTTTCATTTTTACGCTCTGGTGTAAGTAGTAGATGTAAGGCAAAGCGCGGCTTTAAGTTCCGCCACTCAACACGCAATGCCTCCAGAACTCGGCGGAAAGTGGGAAACGGAATATCTTAACACTAGGTTCCCTCTGCCTACCCAGCTGTGTGCGGGATACAGCGGTGGAGCTGATTTATTTTAATTTTTACAACAATTTTAAGCTTTCTAAAATTTAATAATTTACCGTGAAATCCAGATTCAACACGTAAATCCCGTCGACCTATTACTATTGGAATTATTAAATTTGGGGTTCTTTTAACACTAGGTTCCCACTGCCTACCCTGCTGTGTGCGGGATAAAAAAAATTACGTGGAAACAAAATGTGCCTAAGTTGGGTGAGGAGTTGGCAAAGGTTTAGGGGTTGGTTTCATTAGCAAGCCCCGTGGTTTCTGTGGTGTGACGTATTGAAAAGAACTGTAGGGTTGAATTAATGTGAAATACGAGTGCCCGTAATGAAATGTATGGATTGCTTAAGTTTATTTCCAAGTGTATATAACTGTATTTCGACGAACGAATGTGCTAGATTAAGTTTTTATAACCGATAGTAACCAAATAAAGAATGATATTTTGATTTTAGCTATTTTTATTTTGTTGTCCATTGACTCGACTATTCAATTCCATTTACTCTTTTTCACACATAACAAATTAGTAGAGACTCTGGTTCCGGAATTTTAAGACACGTCCACTACAAAGTTTTTTTAATATTGTAAAATTTATTGTTTTCTTATTAATTTAAAAATATGAAAACCTTGAAGGACGGACCGTTTGATAGTATTTTAGTAACTAATTCTCTTGCTAAATGATAGAAAATTTGTTATGAGTTTAATATAAACATTTACAACAACTTAATTATAATATTTATTTATTTTCATTTTTCTTCTGGTGTCGAGGCGAAGCGCGGCGTTGAGTTCCGCCACTCAACGCGCAAGGCCTACAGAAATCAGCGTAAAGTGGGGAACGGAGGGACTTAACACTAGGTTCCCTCTGCCTACCCAGCTGTGTGCGGGTTACAGCGTGAAGCTGATTTTTTTAAATATTTACAACAATTTTAAATTTTCTAAAATTGAATGATTTACCATGAAATCCAGATTCAGCACGTAAATCCCGTCGACCTAACGCCTGTCTTTCTCTTGTCGCCTGGAAATATTGAGCTTTCGTTGCGATGTAGTGAATGAAAACCATTTATTCGAAGTAACAGAATTCGTAATTGGTTTAGAGCTGAAATCGGAGATTAAAATTTAACTGATATTAAAGTGGTATATTATTATTATGACACCATAATACTACTTTAATGTCAGTTAATTTTTTTATCTCTATATTCGTATATATACCAGGAATCCTATACATGTCACATACTTACTGACTTTAGAGGTTAAATAATCAATAATTGCATTAATTTTCAACTACAAAATTATAATTTTATGTATCTTCCCGCACTGATAAGACAAAACGCAGCGTTGTGTTGCGCTGATCTATTAACAATGTCTTAATATTCTACTGAAAAGTGTAGAATGGAGTTTCTTGACACACAGGTCACAACTATCCTTACCCGTATAAGACGTTAAAAAAATCTCTGTATCTGTTCTCTACTTTGCTTTCAATTTATGAACTATTGCGTTTAAAACGCAATAGTAAGGAACTAACTCGATCTCTCGCTTTATCTTAAAACCAGAACGTGACATTTAAAATAGTTAATTCCCCTGAGTGGGAAACTAACCCACAACCATATTATTTACAGTTAGACACCGTGCTACTATACAAAAACGGTCTCATATTTTAAATATTCATTGATAACTTTCATCTCCAGTCAAACGAATACATCATTCACGTTATCTTTATTGCCTTTATTAGGGTTGTATTTTGAGATAATTTCCAACAATAGTATCAAGTTTCTTGTTCTTGTTTACAGATTGATTTATGAACTGAAACGATTTGATGTTTCAAAGTAGGCTATTTTGTATAGGTAGAATATTTATGAATTATCATCTTAGATGATAAGATAAGAAATCATGTTTTTGTTTTTTTTTTACTCTAGTAAGACAAGTGCGGTGTTGAGTTACGTGTGACGTCTGTAAAATTGGGAAGAAACAGAGATTTGCGATGTTTTAACACTAAGTTATCTAATTTGATATAAGCGGCAAAAAGCGTGCAGAAATTAAAATAAGTCAAATTATTCAGCACTGTTCCCACGAACAGCAGGAGAAAATTAAATATTTAATATGTTCATATCTTCCATCTGGTGTCTAGGCAAAGCGCGGCATTGAGTTCCGTCAGTCAACACGCAAAAATTCGAGAGAAAGTGGGGAACGGAGTGTTTTAACACTAGGTTCCCTCTACCTACCTTAATACTTCACCATAATTCTCCAATGTTGAATACATTAGTTTTAAAAGTCTATTCCCTATTACTAGCAGCTCTCAAAGTTGTCGCGATCTCTAATCGATATTCAGCGAGGCTCCGAGCGTGGCAGTTTCAAATGATAATGGACATTTGATAGCGAGAACACTAGATAGCGCGGCTTAACGCTGATGTCTTATTTAACTGACGGAAAAAGTGTTCGTAACCTGATAGGTAAATGTAAGAAAATATTACATTTAGGTAGAAATTTGAATGCTTGAATTATAAGGTATTTTTTTTTGTTTTCAGTTTCGCGCTGCATCCTGCGTATAGCAAGGTAGGTCGAGAAAATTTAGTGTTAACACTCTCCGATCTTCAGTTTTCACTTCAATTGTAGATATTGCGTGTTAAGAGGTGGAACTCTTTTTATCTAGCTGGTGCGGGGAAATTAAAATAATTTATCCTCTAAATGGATATCGAATCCACAGCCATTGCGTTTACAGTCATTTGTGCCACTGTGCTACAATAGCTTCAGTGCAATACTCCAAAATGTACTTGAATTGTTGTTTTTGTATTTGTTTAGCTTCACACCGTATTCCTTATTGGCAGGGTAAGCAGAAGGAACCTGGGAACCTAGTATTATGACATTTCCCAATTCGTCTAATACTAGAGGCATTGCATGTTGAGTGACGTAGAGCGAGAAAATAAAAATATCAAATGTTTCATTCCCCCAAGAGGGACTCGAACCCACAATCGTTACATTTACAGTCACACACACAAGCAAGATATTGGCTTCTACTATCCAGTCCTTCTTTCAAGGAAGAGATTCTTTCAATGGCAAGAGGAAAATGGAGGTTTGTATCATTAGATTCTCTTTGCTGACTTTTCTAATTTCAAAGGAAAAAAAAACCTTTTGTACAATTCACTGTTTTTTTAACTCTGGTGTGTGAAAACTCCCTTGTTCGATTCGATATCACTTACGCCAAGATTACTCCATGCTACGCCTATAGAGGCGTATATTGAGTATAGACCCAACTCTCTATTTTTAGTATGACAACCATAAAAAAGTCTATAATACGAAATTTCCCCAAACAAAATTCAAATAACTATACTTTATTACGGCTTTTGGCTAAACTAGCATTAGTACGGAGCGACGTTTGATCAATAACTTGTCTTTTTTTTGACTACCGCTTGTATTTCACAAACGGCACGCAATGGCGAGGCAATTTATAGCTTGAGTCGAAATTACGGGCATTACTTGTGACTTGATTTTTTTCTAGAAATATTTATGTGCTAGAAATATTGCTGTTGTTTTTTTTTAGCCTCATGCTATACTCTAGAAGGGTAGGATGGGGGAACCTAGTGTTAAAACACTCCGTTCCCAAAGCAGCGCCTAATTTTTGAAATATTGTGAGTTGAGTGGGGGAACTTTGTCTTGAAAGGAAAATAATTTATTTCTCCTAGATTTATTTCTCTAGTGGGAATCGAACCCACAATCGTCATGCTTACAGTCCAACGCTATGCCGGTGGACCAGAATGACCTCGTTCATTATGATTCTAAACCATAATGAACGAGGTCATTCTGGTCAATCAAAGTATTAGTTTTAGTATAGTTTTATTACATGTTATATCCTGAGGATATCGTATAAAAAAAATATGCAAAAAATTACAAAAAATATTTTTTTCTACATTCATAGACGTTATGGACATCGTATGAGCTAACATTTTATATACGGACACATAATTTAAGACCCGTTGTAGCGTAGTCGCGTGTTGGTTGTGGGTTCGATTCTCATTTGAAAAAATTAAATACAATATTAATATTTTCATTTCCTCGCTCCTGTAATGAGGTAAAACGTAGCATTGAGTTCCGCCGCTGCAGACGAGCAATGCCTCCAGAATTTGAGAAACGGCGATAGAAACGGCGTGTCGTATCGTATTAAGTTCAGTTCTAGGTCACTCTGTCTGCTATGTAGTAAATATAGGTATATTTATCTACGTATTATAGACGTGGCGTACATTCGAATTTTCATGACACAAAAACAGCAAGACTAACAAATTGCAAAGACAAATAAAAAGATAAATTTCTATGAAAATGTACCTTGAAGGTAACTTACTATAGGTATAGGAAAAAATCAGCTTCACGCTGTATCCAGTATACAGCATAGTAGGCAGAGGAAACCTAATGTTAAGACACTTCATTTCCCACTCTCCGCCGAATTTTTCAAGGCATTGCGCGTTGAGTGGCGGAACTCAACACCAGGCTTTTGCGCTGGTGCCAGAGCGACAAAAATAAAATTATTATTAATAAATTACACTCCATTCCAAGATACACACATACACACATCATATTACATCATATAACATAAAACCTCACAAACATTTCCAAATGACAACAGACCGATATTTTTGTCCATACCCATCAATTCATTAAAGTCTCGTTAAAAATTAAGCACTACGTCAAACGGAACGCCCAATAATATAATTTGGACGGAAATGTATGTATTTGTTTACTGTAGTACCTACGTTTGTTTGTCACAGTACGCCAACGTTACGTTTTACGCAAATTAAACATTCACTCGTTATCCACAAGCCTGAACAAACGATGTATTGATAATGAAATGGAACGTGCTTTTTTACATTTTTAGTATTGGAATACATGAGTTGTTTTGATGGATTTAAATTATATTATTAATTAATGTAGTTTTTTTTTTTATGTTCTAATATTATTTTTTTTTTTAGAAACGTATAGAAAATTGAACGTAGAGTGATTGAAGTCGCGCCTCTTGGTAAACGTCCAAGCTTTCTGACTACTAAGCTTAGTCTTCTTAAAAAATATTTTTCGATCTTAGGTGTGGAATAACACTTTAAAAATAATAAAAAGCGCTATCAGCTTCACGCTGTATCATAGCATTTTGCAGCAGCGGCAAGAAGTATGACTGTAAAACCGACTGGTTGTGGGTTCGATCCCCACTCGAGGAGATGAAATATTTACTTAAATTTATATTTCCATTTCTCCGCTCTGATGTCAATACAAAGCGCGGCGTTGAATTCTGCCACTCAACACGAAATGCCTCTAGGATTGGGCAGAAAGTGGGGAACGGAGTGTCTTAACACTAGGTTCCCTACGCACACCATGCTGTGTGCGGGATATAGCGTGAAGCTGATTTAATTTTGATTGATTTAATTTAATAATATACGTAAGTTTATTTCAGAGTTATATTATACCATTTCTTTACTTAATACCTAAAAATGTATTACCGTTACGATTTATGTACGAGTACATCATCAATCACGTAAAATACTGCAGCGATCCAACGAAACAAGTCAGAAATGTTCCCTAACAAGTTAACCATGTCAAAATATTAAATGAAACTTGTATTATATAATATGCATACAGTGTATTAAGAGGGCGTCGTGGTTCAGCGGCGCTGCGTTGGACTACAAACGCGACGCGATTCGATTTCCTTTAGTAACAAGACATAGAGCGGTGTTGAGTTCCGTAATTCAACACGTAATACCTCCAGAATTTGAAAAGTGAGAATCAAACCCATAACCTGTCGCGTTTACAATCACATGCTTATGCCTCTGCGCCACGACTGGCCTCAATTGTCATAATTGAGTAATAAATTTCTAAGTATTCTAGAAATAGTAATAAATTTCTAAGTATATTAGAAGCGTTCCGATTCATCTGTTTGTAGGTACTATAGGTTCCCCTGATACGAAGATTTACCATACAAGATTAAGTCTAACATATAAAGCAAATAAATCAAACGGCAAACAGTAGAAATAAACAACCTAAATAAGAATTGTAACTTGATAGACTCCATTTATATTTAGGCTTACTTTCTCACGCGTGCTTACTAAGGTCAATGACAAAATTTGGAATGTAAATCGAAATAATATATTACTTACAATGTATCATACAAATATGTGTACAAAAACCGGTCAAGTGCGAGTCGGACTCAAGCAATGAGGGTTCGGTAGTCATTTATTTTTGAACGAAGATAATTATATTTGTAAAAGTTGACAAACTGTATGTAAACTATAAATATAAATATGTAACGGTTTTTTCTTCGAAGATCTATTCATATATTACAAATTGACAGATTTTTCTTTGATTTATATTATAGTTTCTTTCTAAATCAATAGAGAAGATTTTGATTACGCTGCAAATTTCATATAATATACACCAAAACGGAGCATAAGCACTGTAACGTTAACTAAGAAGTCTGATCTTTTTTCTGAAAATGCAGTCCCAGATTTGGGTGTAATATGCACATATTGATTTAATTTAATTTGATATTAATATCATCTTGATCCATCCGTTCTTGAGAAAAAGAACATTGGTAACACAGACACATGGACAAACAATATGATATTAAAGAATTCGGTTTTTTCTTTTGAGATACGGTACTCTAAAAAGTCACGTGGACCGCTGAAACAGTCAGAGCCTAACATAAAACATTTTCTTTGTGCGTGACATATTTTATGGGCTACATACATACAGCTCCATACAAGTACATACGTAACCCCCAAACATTTACTCGGTTATGTTGACACGTTCACTTACAATTCGTTGAGTAAATTGTGACTACAAATTTAAACAATCACGCCAACCAAAATGTATGAATATTTGAATATGAAAAATATAAAAAGAATAGTTTTGCTAAATATTACTGTACCGATAGTATTATAAATATAACTTGCGACCCAAAGGATTTCTCTCGTTAAAACTTATAGTTATATTACAGCCAAATTATGTGAAATCTTTACATAAATTACGGCCTATGTGTTGTTGATATATATATATATAAATAAATCAGCTTCACGCTGTATCCCGCATACGGCAGAATAGGCAGACGGAACCTAGTGTTAAGACACTCCGTTCCCCACTTTCTGCCGAATTCCGCATTGCCGCATTGCATGTTGAGTGGCAGAACTCAACGCCGAGCTTAACTTCGACACCAGGGCGAAGAAATGGAAATTTAAATTTAAGTAAATATTTCATCCTCTCGAGTGGGTATCAAATTAAATCGGTGCCGGTTTAAAAAAAATTCCATATAAACTTTCAACCTCTATTTCATCCCTTTAGGGTTAAAATTTTTCAAAATCTCTTCTTAGTGGATGTCCAGATTACGAAAAAAAATATCTGTCCAAATTTCACGCACAGCGGTTACGGCCGTGCGTGCGTCTTACCTTAGTCATTCAGGTACATGTCCTTTTATATAGATAACACCTGCCAAAAGCTTTTCACATTTATTTTGAAACTAAGTGGAGTAACGCAAGTAGTTCTAAAGCCTGAGGCTAATCTACGAAATTAACTTACATTAAATTTAAGCAGTAAAATTTCAAAGACGGCTGAAAGTTATTTTAGATCGGTCGGTAATATTTTTAAGAATCATTTATAAGATAATATGAATAAGAAAATTAAACAATAATAATGAATAATTTGTATAACAATAATTTTAAAAATATATTTATTTTTTTTCATTTCAAGGTGACCTTGTTAGTTAAAAACGAATTTAACGTTTGAAAGTCAAAGAATATTAAAAATTAATCAAGTTGATAAATAATGTCATTTCATTTTCAGTTATTTTTATACTAAAGTTGGTTTACTAAAATTGGTTAAATTTATATTTCCATTTCTTCGCTCTGGAGTCGAGGCTAAGGGCGGCGTTGAGTTCTGCTGCACTCAACATGCAATGCCTCCAGAATTCGGCAGAAAGTGGGGAACGGAGTGTCTTAACACGAGGTTACCTCTGCCTACCCTGCTGTGTGCGGGATACAGCGTGAAGCTGATTTAATTTTTTAATTTAATTTTAAAATTGGTTTACGTTTGACCACATCGAGCCCGATGAACATTGACGCAGTCTATGGTGACGCGTGCTTGCCATTAGGTAAATTGTCCTGCTATTGGCTGGTGTTTATTAAAATAAGTATTCATTCTTTAATCATTTATAAAGTGTTAATCCACACTTAGAAAAGAAACTATTCATTTATTCTAAACTAGCGGGCGCGCGCAGCTTCGCCTGCTTTTTTGCACCCTTAGGGGTAAATTCTAAAAAACCATGAAACACGTATTCAATGAAATATTTTTAAGAGTCTGAATTTCGAATTTTATAAAAATCGGTGCCGATTTTAAAAAAAACCTATACAAACTTTCAACCCCTATTTCATCCGTTTAGGGTTAAAATTTTACAAAATCCCTTCTTAGTGGATGTCCAGATTATAAAAATAAACATCTGTCCAAATTTCACGTTTCTACCATCAGCGGTTACGGCTGTGCGTGCGTCTTACTTCAGTCAGTCAGCACAAGTCCTTTTATATATATAGATAAGTAACTATTCATTCTTTTCTTGAAGACCCCTACATTTTGTCATTAGAAATATAAACAATAAACTCCATTCTCTCGCTGTGTTAATGAATAGAGGTTCTCTAGTAAAAAGAGTTAGAGGGAATTAGATTGTGTCAATTCTAATGTACACTCTCTGAAATATGTATATGCGTTAACAAATATTCAATGAGGCAATCCTCTATCGGTGGCTAAAGCACTGCAGCTGAGTCCAAACAAATAGACCAACGAGGGTCTTACCTTTGATTAATCTTCTGGCTCGTCTCTCAATCGATTCCAATGTCTGTAATTGGTTCTTGGCAGAGCCATCCCATGAGTGATAGCAGTACTCCATACACGGTGTTATTTGTGCTTTATACTGTATGGCAAGGTGTTGAGGTGTTAAGTACTGTCGAAACTTGCAGAGGACGCCAAGTTTCTTGGCAGCCAATTCAGCTCTGGATTTAACATTAGAACTAGTTGAGAGTCGATGAGAGAGTAATGCCAAGAACTTGAACATAGTCGCTTAACGCGATTGATGCATTACCTTCGCGGTGAACAGACACGCCTTCTTACTTTAAATTAACAGTAAAACCAATGTATACATTTTTCCATAAAACTTTATGTTATATAAGCAGCCTCTTAAATCCCACATTGGTATTAAAGTAACATAAAATCCACCTTGATGGTCAAAGGTTAAGTAAACTATGTTTAATTATTTATTTAAAATATTTTTTCTGACTAACGTTTCAAACTTTTCGCTGTTTTTAAGAAAAAAATCTCACATTGTGATTCCAACTCCACACTTTCTATCAGTAACAGTAAAATATGACGAGAAGATAGCTTAGCATTGCATTTCATCAAATATCAATTTATGAATTATCTTTTGCATTAGAAAGAGGGAGCTAAGGGAAGTAACCGCGATATTCGGTCTAATTTGATTTTTTTCAACTTCACTATGATCACGGCATCTTCGTTCCATGATCTAAAAATTAAATACTGTATAATTTTATTGAAGCGAAATCAATTTGGATATAATACATATTTTCCATATTGACATGTTGAGGAGGGCGGAACCAGTGTACCCTGTTACTCTGATCTTTATATTTTTATTATAAAATTTGCATTATGCCAAGCCAATGAACCGAGTTTAAAAATAAATAATACATGAGTTCCCGCCAGAGGGCGCGAGGACGAGGCGAAAGAGATATGCAGAGATTTAAGCGCTTGGCGCTCCGTACTCTGTAGCTTGCTTGCTAGGAATAAAGATGGAAGATTAAAAAAAATATGTTAAATAATTTACTTACAAGGTCATTTTGTAATGTGTATGAATTATACACAGTTAAACTCAAGTCGTGCTATCTTTATTATATGATATATATAAATTATTATATTATATATTTTCACATTATAATTTTACTCTGAATACGAGCTTAGCAAAAAATAAGGTGATGAGAAAAACTCTTATTGTTATTTATAACGTTATTTTATTTACAAAATATTAAATATCAATTATAACTAATTAAGTCGCTCTGATAATCTGATCCGAGCTCTAAAGAACGTATTTGTAATCTGGAGTCATTTGTATGTAATCGACTAGAGGAATTGTGCCTTATATAAACATAGATCACGCTAAAAATAACAAAAAATAATATTATAACTAACAAAACAATAATTAATATAGAAAAACCTGAATGTTCTGATGTTTCAATAACCCCTGATTTACTGTCCAACTGTCCATTTGCAGAACTGTTATTATCTCCACATTTTATCCCATAAACGTTATCCTCGTGGTAAATTTTGTCTGTGGAAGTGATTTCTACCGCATGAAACGTTAAGGTCATATTTATTTTACCTATATTACGAACTATTTCCTTACATGATAATGGGTTACCACCTATACTTACAGAACTTAATTTAGGTGCAACATTAAGTAATCTCTCAATGTCTAGCACTTTTATGTAATTAAAATCTAATATGAGCTTCTTTAATTCCAAACACTCGTGAAAAATATCAACATCCAGAGCGTGTATTTCATTTTTTGATATATCAATAACTTCTGTTTTATGTAAGCCTTTAAGACTACCATATCTTAAACTTTTCAAACTGTTAAAAGATATATTCAGAAATTTTAATATTTTTATATTTTGAAACGTACCTGGTAGTAGTTCTGATATATTATTTTTACTAATATCTAAGAATTGTAATAGATCCATATGTTGTAAAAATGAATTATCGATTATGTTTAATTTATTATTGCTCACGTCTAAATTAATTAATTCTTTGAAATAGCTCAAATTTATATTAGAAATTTCGTTATCTGACAAATTTAAATCTGTTAAATCTATAAGTCTATTTGTAAAATTATTATTAAACGATTTTAATCTATTCTGAGAAATACGCAATACTCTAAGACCAGTCATACTTTTGAATGATTTTTCTGAAATATTACACAGCTTGTTCGAAGACAAATCCAAATATATAACACTAGACATGTTCAGATTTGGAAGATTTTCTAAAATATTGTTATTTATATAAAGCGCCTTCAATTTTTCTAACGTACTATTAAGATCAATTTTTTTTAATTTATTGTGCGAAAGATCCAAAGAATAAATATTATTAGTATCTATAAAATTATTGGTTGCTATATCTACTATTGCATTTCCAGATAGATTCATTCGTGCCAAAACTGGCAAATTTACAAATGCTCTGTCACCTATTTTGCTTATGTTTAAATTACTTAAGTCCAGATATCTTAAATATTGCGCTGGGCTTAGTGTGTTAGCTTCAATAACACCTGCTAGAGGATTACTAGTTATATTTAAAATTTGTAGATTTTGTAATGGCAAAGAATTTTGCTCAATGACTTTGATCTTATTCATAGATATATCTAACTTAATTAATTGCGTCTGATTAATAAACGCATGAGTATGTATTACAGAGAGTAAATTATTATTTAAATTTAATACTGTTAAGTTTTTCACTGAGTTGGATAAAAAATGTATATTACTAATGTTATTAAATGACAGATCGAGTATATTTAGGTTGCTTAATATACCAAAACTTGAATTTTCAACAACAGTTATAAAGTTACGGCTTATATTCAACATATATAAAGTAGTCATATCAGAAAAAGTACCGTCTCTAATTATTGCAATTGTTTGATTACTTATTGTCAAATTTCTTAATTTTTGTAATCCACTAAAAGTTTTATTATTAATTTCTCCTGTAATATTATTTTTTTCTAAGTTTATATATTCAAGAGCATTATGTTTAAATGCATCATCTTGTATTTTAGTTATGCAATTTTTTTCCAAGTCCAAATATCGTAATTTAACATTATTTATAAACATTATGCTTTCTATCATTGATTTTAATTTATTGTTCCTCAGATCTACAACTTCTAAATTAAATGCTTGATTGAAACAATTTGATTCCAGACTTTCTATAACATTGTTTGACATATTTATACGCACTAAAGATGTAAGACGATTTAATTCAAACCCTGATATTTGTGAAAGACTATTATATGACAAATCTAAATAAATTAATAATTTTAAATTAATCAAACTCGCACTAAGATTCGACAACATATTATTTTGCAAGTACAGCTCGGTTAAATTACCTAGATTCTTAAAAGTATCTTGCGATAATATCTTAATTTCATTGTACTCTAGATGTAATATTTTTAAATTATTCAAAAGGTTAAATGGCCCAATAGTTAAATTTTTAATATTATTGTACGACAAATCTAAATCTATAATCTTAGATTCTTTACCATCTGAAGTAAAAAAAGAATTAGCATAGAGTTCGTATATATGATTTCTAGATAAATTTAATTTTTCAACAAAAATTAAATTTAAAAAAGCATTATTACTTATAATTTCAATATTATTATTAGCTAGGTCTAACACTAAGGTCTTCTGGTAGTATCTGAAGCTACCATCGCTTATAATAGACCAGCTATTGTTGGAAGCTTTAATTTCTCGTACTCGTGAGTCAAAATTTGTAGGCCCGAAGAAAGCAGTAGTCAAATTTTGAGCGTTTGAACCTTTTATGACAAACTTCACATAAGGTTCATAATTGCAGTCTGGGGCATAGGCGCGTCCAGCGTATGTATCACAGACGACTGTATAGACGCATCCAGATATTCTGTTTTCTAGTAGACATTCATTTACTGAAGAAACGCTCGTCAAAGTTGATGAAATAATTGTCAGAACTGTAAAAAATTAACAAATTATATATATATTATGTATGATAAAATTTTAAGTTATTGCAGATATAAAAATATATGGTTCTTAGTTCTCCACTTTTTCTTACTTTATTTATATGTATGTAGAGAAAGAGATATAGTATATGAAAGTCTAGTAGCATGAATTCTCTGCACTATGATTCAAGGTTAATTATCTTAAGCAACAGAGTAGTTTACAAAATAAAAACAAGAATTATATAATATGTACAACTGTACATACAATGAAATAGTACTATATCTAATATGTTTAAGTTATTTTTATTACTTTAAAAAAAATGTCATTCTAGTCCGCCAATTAATATACAGTAGGCATCACAAAATTGAGATAGAAAGTTAACAATGGAATATTTCAACGCTATTTTATGCAAATTCATGATAATATAAACAAACAGACAGACACACAACAGACGGCGTTGAGTTCCGCCTCTCAACGTGTCTTAATACTAGGTTCCCACGTACAATTGAATTATAAATACTAATGTTCCTTTAAATAGAATTTGAACCCGCTATCGTAGAATAATTAACTCAGACGTCGGAGTTAATAAAAAAAATATAATAATAAATTTAAGCTTACATAAAAAAATTCTGTCCTCCATTTTATATTGTCATTTCCAATAACATACTTAATAATAATTACACTTTTTATCTTAAAACTACAACACAGCTTTGTTTGACAGGACTTTGATAAATGTTGCATATAGGACTAAAAACTATTATTAATATCGATTTAGGAATCCGTGGAGTAATTGAGAATCAAAATTAAAAATTAAAAATAACATGGATTTTGTATTATTTTTAATTAAGAATTTTGATTTAATTTTTATTTTTTTTCACACACAGCAGGGTAGCCAAAGGGATCCTAGTGTTAAGACACTCCGTTCCCTACTTTTCGCCGAATTCTGGAGGCACTGGGTGTTGAGTGACGGAACTCAACGCTATATACTTACACAATAAAATAAATATATCTCTCATAAAATGTTGTTAATAATATAATATTATTATTAGATTAATATAAGAATAAATAATACATTGCGTGTTGAGTGGCGGAACTCAACGTCGCGCTTTGACTCTTCGACCTTAATTTAATTGTATGTGTTAAGAATATAAGATAGAAAGCGAAATTGTATTCTGCCACTCAAAACTCAATACTACTATTTTAAGTAGAGAAATTACATTAACAAATGTTATTTTAATGGGGAGCTTAGTATTGTATGCCTTTATAAGTTTCATATTTTTAAAATAAATATATTTTTTTAAATACTGAATCAATTTATTAATTCATAATCACGCTTGAAGATAAAAATTATTTGTTTATTTTATACGAAGAAAAGATATAGAGTTTTTATTTTATTTAATATATAAAAAATAGAGATTAAGTCGTGACGCAGGGGCATAAAGTGTAGTGGAATTCAATCCCCACTCGAGGGAATCAAACATTTATTTTAATTTATATTTTTAATTTTTCGCTCTGGTGTCGGGGAAAGTGCGGCGTTGAGTTCCGTCACTTAACACACAATGCCTCCGGAATTAGGTGGAAAGTGGGGAACGGCGTGTTTCAACACAGGATTTCCGTAATCGGCAAAAATTAGGAAACAGAAGTGTATTAATGGGAAACGGAGTGTCTCAACACTAGATCCTCAAGTTCCTCTTACATACCCTGCTTTGTGCAGCGTAAAGCTAAAAAAATACTAAAGCAAACTATAAAATAAAAGCATTTTTTTACAATATTTTTTGTATAAAACAAAAAATAAAACCAAATTAGTCTCCATATAACCATTGTTCTAAAAACGGAAACTTTTATCGTAGTATCCGCGTGATAATAACTCGAACAATGGACAAGAAGTGGATTGCCAGTATAGATCATATTGTTTACTAATTATTTTTTTAACCTTTAAGTACCGACGTGAGGTCTGAGAGGCCGCGTATGTTATATTGACTTTTTTAAAAAAAATTGAGTTACATATTTTTCCTTGCATTATAATGAAACGTAAAGAGCTTAACGAAAAATTAAGTATAGAAAGAAAATCAACTTTGTTACATATTTGAAAATAGAACTATAATAAAATATTTGGCTTGAATTTTGAAAAAATCGGACTGTTCAATTTACAACGGCAAAACTCTCTTAATATAACTCCAAGCACAGTCAGGGCATACATTTATGTGCGCTGCATACAAACGTATTTTTTGCACGAACAGCATCTATCTGTCAACTTTCTTTTCAGTTAATGTTAGCACAAACGACAAGTCTTTTGCGTCTTGACTTCTTCAGCTTCATCTTCACATGTTTCAGGCTAATCAGATCCAAATATTCCTTCCAAGCTCATTCTACGTTCCAGAACATCTATCAGTTTGTCTTTCCACCTATACCTTATATATAAGATGAAAAATTACAGTCTACTACGAATTAATATTCAAAGTCCCTAGTGTATCCATAGTTAATAATATATATAAAAATTTACTGTAACAAAGAATAAAACAAAAAACTTACGAAACCACCGACGTGAAGCAAGAGAGTCCGCATTGGAATTTCAAAACTTAATTACTTACCAAATATGCGCGTGATGATAACACTGCCTGTTCCAATGTCAACGACACTGACCATGCAGCTACCTTTTACCGGGGATTGCTATTTTGTGGGGAAAGGGGTAAAATAAGAAGTGGAGAACCGCCGGGGCTTGTCAGACCCCACGTCGGAACTTAAAGGTTAAGTATTATACTGTAAGCAAGTAAGTGATTTCCATTGAAGGCAATAGGTTATTTTTGCCTCTGTCTTGCTAAATGCAGAATACAGCGTGAAGCTAAAAAATATCTTTTTTTATAAGGACAATGACAAGATATTCATCAAAGTTGTCGAACATCGGATGTCTCAACAGCTGGACGACGAACAACCTCCCTCCCGTTCAAGCCGTCAATCAAATTATTGAAAAATATTACGAATTCAACCGTCCATTATATATAGCATTCATTGATTTTACCAAAGCATTTGACAGCATTTCTCATACTTCCATATTTCAAGCTCTGCAAAATTAAAACATCGAACCATTTTATATCAATTTACTGCGCCATATTTATGAACATGACAGGGTTCTATTCTTATCATGCGTATCAGAGTTGCAAACTACGCTTGAAGACCTAAGCAAAGCCAGCTTGAGGTTGGACTAAAAATGAATATGGCAAAGATCTAGCTGATGACCAACAGCGTACAGCAAAAGGTGACCTTAAGTTTAGAGGAGATGCAATATGTTCAAGAATATATCTAGCTGGGTCAAACAGTTTCCTTTCAGTGCCGACAAGACAAAGAAGTCGAAAGACGAATAAAAATGACTGGACGAGCTAGAGCTATTGGTCAATAGGTGATCTAATGAAAGGAGACCTTTCCCTGTAACATAAACGACGACTGATGGACATGTGCATCCTCCCAGTGCTCACCTATGATGCCCAGACATGGTCTTTGACGAATTCACAGAAGTCCGCCCTCAAAGTTTGCCAACGTGTGATGGGGCGAAGCCTCTTAGGTGTCAAATTAATGGATACAATCCGAAACACCGAACTACGCTCTCGCACAAAAATCGCTGACGTGGGTATTAAAGCCGGTACGCTAAAGTGGGAATGGGCCGGACACGTCTGCCGCATGTCTAAAGAGTCTTGGGCGAAATCTTCTGCCAGTGCGATTCCAAACTCTAAAAGGAGAATTGGCAGACCGAAACGGAGGCGAGACGAGCTGGACTGGTGTTCAATAGCACAAAATAGACCAGTGTGGAAGAAATGGATAGAGGTCTTTGCCCAGCAATGGGACAGTACAGGCTAGAAAAAAAAATACAATGTAATATAGTGTAAAATATTTAATTCTTGGTTATTAAATTTTAGAGACATTACAGGTTGAGTTAAGTGGCGGAACTGATTTTTGCAGTTTTCTTAACTGTGTTAATATTTTAATATGAATTGTTTGTTTGGACAACATTGGGTATATAATCATAATATCAATATTTAAATGGAAAGTAGAGAAATTTCATAAGGATCTCTTTTCTCCCACTACTATTTACGTTTTTTTTAAGTAGTCAAAGTGGAATTATTTTCACGTTCCTTTTTGATATTGAAAGCAACGGAGACTAAGTTCAGAATACATAAAACAAACCTACGTGAGTTACATAATTTAGGATACCAAGGATTTACGACATCAACTGTCAACATATGTATGCGACATTGGTTAAGATTTCTTATAATAAAAAGGGAAATATTATTACAAACCAAAAAATATTCTATTGTACGATAGTAAAAAAATATTAGATATAATATTTTTTGTACATTATATAGTTTATTTCAAAAATAATATGTTCGACATAATATTTAATAAATCGTGACAAAATATATTAAATATCATTATTAATTTTAATGTTTAATTCTTGCAATTGAAAATTAAACTCATCTATCAACTTGTGAATCGGCTGACTAAAACTAAAATTACTTTCGTAGGCCTAACTGGGGCACGAAATAAGGAAGAATAAATCATCATCACAAATTTATATTTATTTACTTAAAATAAATTTTATAATTAAATTGAGGCCAGTGGTAGCGCATTTTGCGCGCTTTTGCTTCGATACCAGAGAATGGAATCAATTTATATTAACAAAAAAAAACAATACACAAGAATCATATTAACCACCTTGCTGGCCGGCGATTTTTTTGCTGTAACTATACCAATTTTTAAGAGATTTTATTTAGCTTAAGTCGCCATCATCGTAATTATTGATTAAAATTAACCACTTTCTTGATAACCCAATCTGATGGCAATATATTATTATGTATTCAGTACAGTAGGTATTGTATATCCAAGATGGCGACCACAACAAAATAGCGGTCTAGATATTTCCTAAGCCTATATTAACTAAACTAAACATTTACTAATATGGGTATCGAATGAAATGGCTCGACTAGCAGAATACTCCGATAAAATAAATCCAAGATTACCAATATCGAGGATAATTAAAAAATATATTTATGTAGTCCGCCATTTTGTTGTGATGGTCATCTTGGATTTATTCCATAGTGTACTATTTTTTTCTAGTCAAGCCCTTTCTTTTGACACCCATATCGAGCGTGGTTTAAAATATGTGTGGTCCGCCATTTTATTGTGCCGGCCATCTTGGATTTATTTCATAATGTGCTGCATTGATCTGGTGAAGAGCTTTTATTTCATATTCATATCGAGGTTGACTTGAGAAATACATATGTAATCCGCCATTTTGTCGTGCTGGCCATCTTGGATTTATTTCATAATGTGCTGCATTGTTCTATTCCAGCCCTTGTATTTGATATTCTTATCAAGGTTGACTTGAGAAAAACATATGTAATCCGCCATTTTATTGGGGCCATCTTGGTTTTTTTTTAACAATAATTTATATTGACAGTAATTAAAAGAATAATAATTAAAGCGCAATGACGTGTTAACTCAGCACCGGTCCTCAAAATGTTAATATATTACGTATGTATTCCAAACAGCACCGCTACCGATACGGCGCGGCCACGTCGCTGCAAAAGGTCGTTCTAGAAATGATGTATGAATATTGCCGTACTATGTCTGAGTAACGGCCCCCTTGTCGCACTTTGAATATAAATCCACTAGATTCTTAATTATGCTGCGTAGCTTCAGCCAATTTTACCCCTAAGAGTCGTTCACGACTGACTTGGACCGCAATACTAATAAACAAAGCCTGTTCAAGAACATCATTTATTTATTGTCCCTTGTAGCCAAGTCTTAAGATTGTAGTACGGAATTATCTGATGGTTAAGTAAATAAATATATTTTAGTTATCCTTCTCTTTCCTAAAAAAAAACACACTATATCCCGCACACAGCAGGATAGCACTGGAAGAGTGTTAAGACCATCAGTTCCTCATTTTTCACCGAATTCTTGCTTTGCCTCGACACCAGGGTGAAGAAATGAATATTTAATTTTCTCAAGTGGCAATCGAACCCACAATCACTAGCGTATAAGCGCTATAAAAGACTATAAAGTCACACACTTGTGATCTTGCGCCATGACTGGCCTCTGGTTCTCTTTCCTAGTTGACTTATAGTATTCGTTATTTTAGTGATATCTAAGAATTAAATCGTTACACCCTATGCCCTAGACTTATCTCACTGTCTCTATATATTTTCTTAAATAGTTTAAGCCGTCGTGGCACACTGGCTGGCTGTAACCGTGACGGTTGTGGATTCGGTGTCCTCTAGAAGGAATGAATTCTTTTATTTTCCTCGTTGTGGCCGCGTGCCGAAACTCCACATACAATCCACATACGTCTCTATAATGAGAAGGTTCGTGGGAAAACTCTACATTGCGTATCAACGCTAGATTGCCTCTGTCTACCTTCCTGAATGTATAATGCAGTATATAGTGTAAGAAAACAAAAAAATATGGAAAATTATTATTTTTATTGTGCTCCAGGGAGCTGTTAAACTGAATATTTGATTATATATTTTTTTATAAGCTTCACGCTGTATCCCGCACACAGCAGGGTAGGCAGAGGAAACCTAGTATTAAGACACTCCGTTCCCCACTATCCGCCAATTTCTGGAGGCGTTGCGTGTTGAATGGCGGAACTTAACGCCGCGCTTTGCCTCGACATCAGAGCGAAGAAATGAAAATATAAATTTAAATAAATATTTCATCTCCTCGAGTGGAGATCGAGCCCACAATCAGTCGATTTTGCAGTTACACTTTGTGCCCCTGCGCCACGACCGTCTCATATTTGATTATAATTTCAGCGTAAGACTTTGCGGCGATTGCAGATAGACAGACGGACAAGAAAGTGATTCTATAAGGTTTTCATTTTTTCCCTTTGCAGTACGGAACCCTAAAAATATTAAAACTCGGATATTTTAAAGTTTTAATAGCCGCGCGGATTATCCCATGTAGCTATATTTAAAAAATACTCTAAGCCGGCTGAACAAGGTAAATTTTGTATCTATTATATTTTTCATGTCATATTTGACTTACTTATATACTATATACATATACTCGTACCAAGAGCTTAGTGCTCCACTCCCCATTCTCCAAGGACGGTAACGGTGTAACACTAAACCCGACGGGTTGTGGGTTCGATTTCTATTCGAGAAAATGAGATATTTAATATTTACTTTTCTTTCGTTTCCCTTTATTGAATTCCGCCAATCAAGACGCAATGTCCCCAAAATTCTGCGGAGTGTCTTAATACTAGGCTTCTTCTGTCTACTCTGCTGCATGCGGGATATAGCGTGAAGCTGGAAAAAAAAGAACAATTTATATGAAACTTGTACAAAAAATACATCTGGTTATCACATAAGTGCCAGTTGTGGCGCAGCGACACAAAGTGTGACTGTAAAACCGACTGGTTGTGGGGTCGATCTCCACTCGAGGAGATGAAATATTTACTTACATTTATATTTCCATTTCTTCGCTCTGGTGTCGAGGTAAAGCGCGGCGTTGAGTTCTGCCACTCAACACGCAATTTCTCCAGAATTCGGAAAATGGAGAACGGAGTGTGTGAACACTAGGTTCCCTCTGCCTACCCTGCTGTGTGCGGGATACAGCGTGAAGCCGTTATCACGTAAATTAACAAATCGTTAAATAATTAAAGACAAAAAGACATCACCCCTAATTTTTATATTCATATTTCATCATCGAAACGAAAGCGAGCGAATCAGACAATTTAAAATTCAAAAGAAATATAAAAAATTGTCGACATTTGAATTGCTAATTTTAATAAGATTGAGGGATGAAATTTTCATAGTGCTAATGGATGTCCCCGTGCAAAAACATCAGCTTCTACAGAATTAAGGGAAGGAGATGTTTGCATTAAGATAATTTATGTATTACGGTGGAGGCTGTCGTGGCGTAGGGGAGCAAGAGTGTGTATGTAACGCGGCGGTTGTGGGTTCGATCCCCACTCGAGGGAATGAGTTATTATTTAATAATATTTTAATTTCTTTGCTCTGGCACCAAGGCAAAAGATTGACGTTGAGTTCCACCACTCAACAAGCAATGCCTCGAAAAAATCGGTGGATAGTGGTGAATAGAGTGTCTTAACACTAGGTTCCCTCTGCCTACTTTGCTGTATGCGGGATATAGTGTGAAGTTGATTAATTTTTTTATGTAAAATGATGTATACTGTCGTAGCAACTGTAAACGCGACGGCTTTCGATTCGATTCCCACTTGGGTGAAATATCTAACCTTTCCACGTTCCATCGCTTAACCTGCTATAGGCGTGATACAGCGTGAAACCAAATAAAATTAAATTGTACGGAAAGCCCGCTCGAATGTTTAATATGTCTAAATCCAAGACAAAGGTTCAGAAAACAACATAATATGAAACAGTAGGATTCATGACTTTATTATTCCACGTAACGCTTTGTGGGCGTTTTACATTACATTTGATTGATGGTTGCCACTACAATACCTAGTGAGATGGCTGTATGGGGATATTTTGGATTTAGCCTATCTTTGAATATCGTTTTAGGTAATTTTTATATGGAAGGTTCATTTTCTTCAGCTTCACGCTGTATCCCGCTTATCACGGTAGGCAGATTAAACCTAGTGTCGAGACACTCTGCTGAGCCCCGCTACTCAACACGTAATACCTCAAGAAGTCAAGAAAGTGGAGAACGAAAGTGTCCTAATTGGGGAACCAACTATCTTAATGTTAGGTTTCTAGGTTCCCTCAACAAAATATTAACGTTATTTTTCAGCTAGTAAAAAAAAACAATACTCACTGTCAATGTAAAGTTAAATGATAAAAATAAATCAAAAATCAGCTTCACGCTGTATGCCGCACACAGCAGGGTAGGCAGAGGGAACCTAGTATTAAGACACTCCGTTCCCCACTTTCTGCCGAATTTTGGAGGCATTGCGTGTTGAGTGCCAGAACTCAACGCCGCGCTTAGCCTCGACACCAGAGCGAAGAAATGGAAATATAAATTTAAGTAAATATTTCATCTCCTCGAGTGGGGATCGAACCCACAACCAGTCGGTTTTACAGTCACACTTTG
>DWQW01002324.1:0-27528 GCA_018249695.1 Heliconius erato demophoon | reverse complement strand
CTAGGTTCCCTCTGCCTACCCTGCTGTGTGCGGGATACAGCGTGAAGCTAATTTAATTTAATTTTATTTATTACTTCTTAGAGATCAAAACTACAATTTCGATATTAAATGTGGTATTATATAATTCTTATAATTAAAAAACTAACCAAGTTCTATTACACTGTTAAATGCCCGTAATAATATTGTTTCTAATTTTCCGTGAACAGACACCGATGAGTTACGGTTTTATTGTAAATATCAATAAGTTTTTTATTTCAAACATTCAATTTAAAATTCTTATGGGAATTACGAAAATGGAAACTAAAGCTTTAATAATTTTCAATTAAAACACGAATGTAATTCAGTGTTTTAAATAAATAGTTCAATAGTGTAATCGGGCAAAGCCGCGAGCGGGTCGCTAGTATAACATAAAAGATTTAAAATATTTGAAATATTATAAACATAAAACATAATAAAAATAAATCATATTTCCAATATGTAAAAAATAACTCCTTTATTTATGTATATTTGGTGTAGAACTTATAAATAAGTACCAGCTCTACTGATAATCCCTAATACCTTATAAAATTATATTTCAAGAAGCAAAAATCACATGAATGGGTTATTGGAATCACAGAAAAGTCGGGTTTACGCAAGGCTCGGTTTTCTCAACGTGTTTGTTGAGGTTTAATACTTCTTAGAGATTGTGTTCACTGTAGGATAATTCAATTACATGACAAGATGTTTTGATATAACGAAAATATAAGACCCTTGTATAATATTATGTGTGAATATAGATTTTTCCTCGAGTAATATTTGAACGGGACAGATTATCTATATTAAATGGGTTATATTATTATCGTACCTATATATTTAGATATGTCATGTCTAAATGTTATATTGAAACTTTAAATATTTTACTAAAACCAAATTTATGCAGATATAGTGCAATGTACATTGTTTTTCAATATATCGCTATAACAGAGTAAGCAGATAGAATCAAGTGTTAAGATTTTGCGTTTCCGGATTTCAAAAAATTTTCTGTTCAGTGGTGAAACTCAGTGTCGTTATTTTACTTATCAATGTTTACTCACAAAAGTAATTCATTCCATCACTCACTGCGCTATGGACGACTCAGAGTAGATATATATACATATCGTATGTATGTTAAAATTATGTATACTAGGTATACATAATTTTAACATAACTTGTATATACATACGATAACTTCCAAAAGAATAATTCATTGAGGAATCGAAGACTCATCATGCTTATAAATATCTATAATAGATAAAAATCGAACGGATAACACATATTTTTATGGTAAAAGTTCAATATGATCTTATGTATTAAAATATTTTTTTGGTATTTAAAAATATTTAAGGTAAATGTCCTTTTAAAATGGCATGCTTTTGCTTTCTTCATTGTTCTTACATTAGTTAGATTTTAAGACATATTAAATATTATTTTCAAATATTAAATTAAATTTCCTTATATTAAAATAAAAAGTAAACATTAGAATAAGATAAGAATTACGCAACATCATAGCGTTTGACTACAAAAGGTTAAATAAGATTTTAAGTCACGCATTTGCAGTTAAATTAAATCACGGGGCTCACATGTTTTTCTTTTACAATGACTTGCGTATAACGATAACATCGATGGCGGAAAAGCCAGAAATTTGTGTGGCGGACGCGGGAGGTATTTGGAAGATTGTTCGCATATATATGTACATGTAAGCCCTTATTACCTATTTTGAATACCTTCTACAAATATCTATTGAATAACTGTGGTGTAGGTACTTACATATTATATGTATTTACATATTGCCGGTTCGGCAACTATTTGTTCTCTCAGCTGTACTACGTAAGCATAAAACTGTCTCCTTTGACGATCAATACATGTGCAATAAGCGTAGATTTGACAAAATATGTCAAATAGAAGTGCGTCGCATAGCATCTTCAAATCGACAATATTATTATTTAAGTTCCGCGTTGTACAATGCTATTAATTACAAAACATCTATATATCCGTTAACCTCCCGCCAATGTAAAATTAAACTGTCTAACTGGTTATTATCATTAACCTACGATCAGACGGAAGACCTCTTGGACACCTAAATGTAGTTTTTTCTGGTGATACTAAGCATTAGCTCACACACACACACACACACACACACACACACACAAATACACACACACACAAATACACACACACAAACACACACACACACAAATTAATTTGGTACCTAATTTTTATTTCTTTTTTTTTATTATTGTTCCCTTATATGTATAGTTATTTTATTTTGTTTTATTATTTAAATTTAAATTTGGTATAACGAATGTAACGGTGTTTTGTGAGGTGGGGGATAATAGCTGCGACACAGTATTGTACTACTGCAGCTGTTATCGTTAAAAATGTTATTGTTATACAAAAAATTGAAATAAATAAACATTATTATTATTATTATTATTATTATTATTATTATTATTTCTTGCTCGAATGTCCCTTAATTTCATACGCACATCATTTGCATAAATGTAATTTTAGTTGCTTGTTAACACTCAATTCAAACTCATAAAACCATTTATTATTTTATCAAATATTTTTTACAAAATGAAAATAAGAAAATGATATGAGTTATTGAAACAATGGATTATTGTAAAAAAATACATAGACTCCAGTCGTGGCGGTGGTGGTGGAGAACGATGTGTCTTAACACTAGGTTCCCTCTGCCTTCCCTGCTATGTGCGGAATACAACGTGAAGGTATTTTTTTTTTACATTTATTAATAGATATTTCCAAGCGTATAATATATATTTACATATATATATGAGGCCAGTCGTAGCGCAGTAGCACAAAGTGTGACTGTAAAACTGACTGAGTTCCGCCACTCAATACACAACGCCTCCAGAATTCGGCAGAAAGTGGGGAACGGAGTGTTAACACTAGGTTCCCTCTGTCTACCCTGCTGTCTGTGGGATACAGTGTGAAGCTGATTATTTTTTATTACAATTTGTTTTAATATTACAGATTGTGCAAAAAAAAAACATAAAATAACTATAAATAAAATTAAGAAAAAACAATTCTAGTTTTATTTCCTTTTTTATTTTCTACTTACCTCTTAAACAACAATGTAAAAAATATTATCCAATATTTTATACATTTCTAATCCTTATAATACCTACTCATGAATACATTTTTCCAAAAAGAAAAATAACGTAACGAAACTGAAGTGACGTCCGTTTCTACAAAATCTTATTAAGGCGAGGTATTCTTCCTTGCAGAGCCGAGACTTTTAATTAAATATCTTCTTCAACAACAAAATTTAAATTGTAATGACACTTCCGTCGCTATGTTTACTTTAATATTAGCATTTTTAATATACGAAATACAGTATAAAGCTAAAAAACATAATATTAATATATTTTAGGTTTGGAACACCCGGGGAGCTTATTACTATGAAATTATTTTGTAACTTCTCTGGTAGGCACTGTAAGTTCTGTCAATCAACTAGCAATGTCTCGAATTTTGACAGTGCGCGGAAATCGGAGTGTCTTAACTCTAGGTCTGTCTGTCAATCTACCTGTTACACGGGAAAAGTGTGATTAGCAAAAAATATATATCTTTCATGTTTATATTTTTATATCGCCTTCCCATAAAATCACAAAATTTTTGGGCACAATAAAATCTTGATAAATATTTTCGTCTATACAACCACAGAAAGAACACACAAGGGAAGTTTTAATTTTAAAATCTCAACTGAAAAACATGGCAGGCGCAATATAAATCTCATTGTTTCGACTCCGGTAAGATTAGAGTTAGAAATTAAACTTTGAAGCTACTTTACACGTTGGATGTAATTATTAATAATATATATCATTTTTATAGAATTCCTTGTATAGAAACTAGCAATATCCTCCTTGCTCTTTTGTAATAATGTTACATTTACATTAGTTTTATAATTTGAGAATGTTTATGATCCTGAACTAATACTAAAAAGTTATTTATAAGATTTTATAAAGGCCTTCACATGATGGTTGTCGATTCTTATTCATGATAATAAAATTTATACTATAGTCATTAACTTACTTTACTTATTTACTGAAGTAAAAGTAGGCGCGACATTGGGTTCTAAAGGTGAAAAGCGACAGGTAAATTATAAAAACCAAAATAATCATTAATCATACACAAAAGTTTATTTCAGTGACATATTTACGCTACAAAAGAAACACAGGCTTGCACTTACGACCGTCTAATGCACAGATGCACCGCGTGTCCCCGGTGACTCCGGGGACTCCCCGCGCTGAGTCTCTTTACATGTAACTGTCATTTGCGAGTATGTAGCAAAAATTTACTTAATGTATGAATAATATGCATTTGATTTTATTTTACTTGAGTGCATTTGTTGATATAATTCTTGGTATTTTTCTATAGATATATGTAATAACGGCAGCATAGACAGAGAGAGACCCAGTGTCGAGACACTCCATGATCCGCTTCACACTCAAATTACAGGCATTGACTGTTCAGTGATGGAGCTTAACGCCGAACTTTGTCAACTAGAGTAAGGAAGTATGAAAGTAAAGATTGAACACGCAATCGCGTAGAGGGTCAGCCCCTGCGCCACAGCAGCACGGCGACCTACACGATGTTGTGTTTGTTAAGTAAGGAGTAGTCATTATAATCTTTTTTAGCTTAAACATATAAGATTTTGAACATTTTTAAAGTTTAAAAGCGTTATTAGGAAAAGAAACCTTTTTTTTTTAATTTAGACTCGGCCGGCTTAAAAAGTTCAAATGTTTACACATTTTCTAAAAAAGTATGTATGATATTCTTATAATGTTAATCTAAATTTATTACAATCATAGTAAATGCAATAAGATGCGAGTTCGAAAAGTAAAAAAATAATGTTATTATTGTTTCTTATTTTTTTCTTAATTTTAAACTTTAGATTAGATCAACATTTCTTCTACGTCTTCTAGTTTACAAAAAAAATATAGTGAACAAAAAACAATTTATTCATTACACGAACTCCCTAGTTCGTAGGGCTACGGCTCTAATTACTAGCGCACCCCTCGCCACGAATATTGACTTTTAAATCAGTACCATCAGGGGGTTATGAGAGAATTAGACGCTCAATTTGATTGTGCCTACGACAGTCTACACGTTGTGTTCCCGCTGTGATAATCCTATGAATATTTTGTTTGGGTTTTTAAAATTGGTACAGCAAGATACATGTAATAAGCTTATTTTATTACATTTTATATAGTGTTTGTTTCTTTATAAGCGCGGCGTTGACTACCGCCACTCAACCTACGATGTCTTGAGCATTATTCGAATTATAGGAAACTAAGTGTCTTAACACATTCCTTTTCTGCAAAGCGTGAAAAGCGTGAAGTGGGTTTTTTACTTATTTATGTTTATAAATGGTTGTGGGTCTAAATTATTTAGATGTATACTCTATATAACACAAGTAGATATACAAGTAGATTGACGCCAGTCGTGGCGTAGGGGCACAAAGTGTGACTGTAAAATCGTCTGACTGTAGGTTCGATCCCCAGATGAAATATTTATTTAAATGTGTATTTCCATTACTTGGCTCTGGTGGCGAGGCAAAGCGCGGCGTTGAGTTCTGCCACTCAACACGCAATGCCCAGAATTTGGCGGGAAGCGGTAAACGGAGAGTCTTAACACTAGGTTCCCGCTGCCTACCCTGTTGTGTGCGGGATACAGGGTGAAGCTGACAAGTAGATATTTAATGAGTATGGCTAGGTTTGTATAGTGTTACGGAGTGGTACAGTTACTACTCTGACTACGTCGCAAAATATGAAGCAATAAATATAAACTCACGCTTTGTCCCGCGTACAGTAAGAGCGGAGACAATCTAGTGTTAATACTCTTCTTTCTCTGCTCTGGCGGAACTCAACGCTGCACTTTGTACTATATCGCAGATCACTTCCCTTAGTGGACACTATCTATAACTATTACTTTTGCTGTCTGTGTTCTCAGTTGATGTCGAAGCTGCAGTGTCTGATTTAAAAGCGACGCGTAGACCTGTCTTTACATGATATGTATTTTTTTTTATTTTATAGGTTCTAAAACAATCTAGAGATAACTAACAGAAATCAAGAGACCCAACAAATACCTAAACCATTTCTCTTCTCAAATCTAACTAATACTAACAAATTGTTCCATTAAAACAGTAAATTGTATAGCAAGGTAACAAACACAATGGCCACAGAGTCATCTGGGATTCGAACTGACCCCAGCTAATAACCACTGATCCTCTGTACTTACACTGTTATTGCGAATTGCAAAATAATGCTATATCAAGATAATCCTGGGGGCGTAGACGTGGGTAAAACCTTGTTTTGGCAATTTTGCAATAAATATTTTTTTGTTTGTATGTGCCAGACTGTGCCGTCTGTGTCATTGATGTTAAAATGTTTTTAAAGAATATTAGAATACATACTGACTAAATCTAACATATTTTCTCGCTTTGGTACACAAATTGCGGCATTTAATTCCGCCACTCAACAAGGAATGTTTCAAAAACTAGACTTACAGTGGAGAACGGAGTGTCTTAACACTACGGACTCTACTTATGCTGCTATGCAGAAAAAAGTATGATTCTGTAAAAAAATATCGGAATAATTTCCTTTAAAAAGATACCTATTCCGTTTCTAAGTTTAATGGACACATTGTAGATCCCCAATACGTGTTTACTGCGTATCGCCCACTATAACGCTAAATCACCGCTCGGGGGACTGTTATAGAGAAAAGTGTTTATAGCACATTTCGTGAGCAGATCGGCTTTTTATGAACACTGTGGTTATTTATAAATAGTCATTGTAATGTGGTACTTATATCGTGTTCTGATTTGAACTATTTTTATTATATTTTTTATAATATATTATCAACGTTTGTTAACGTGTTATTCCACGTTAAGAATTCTCAAGTAGTAAGAGATGTGTTTTAATGGGGACAGAAATGAGGGAATGTCTTAGCACTAGGTTCCCAGGCTCCCACTGCCTATCCTGGTATGTGCCAGATACACCTTAAAGCAAAAAAATACTTTATTACAATACGTATAACATTTTTGATGGTAGCATTGATAATTCTAAGCAATTATCTTTGTGTAGTGAAAATTTGTAACCTCTACAGAGATGTTAAAAACATATAAATCGTAAGAAGCTCATAGTAAGTATTTCGACGTTATTCTTATCAAGCAACGTATAGATCAGCTTGTACGGTTTCTAAGAGGCATGGCTCAATTCCCTGCGGTTCAATTTTCAATTTTGATTGAAGTTTTCTATAAAAAAATATTTATAATATATTTTATTTTTAGTTGAGGCCAGTCGTGGCGCAGTGACATGAAGTGTGATTGTAAAACCGACTGGTTGTGAGTTCGATTCCCACTCGAGGAGTTGAAATATCTACTTAAATTTATATTTCCATTTCCTTGCTCTGGTGTCGAGGTTAAGCGCGGCGTTGAGTTCTGCCACTCAACACTCAATGCCTCCAAAATTCGGCAGAAAATGGGGAACGGAGTGACTTAACACTAGGTTCCCTTTGCCTACCCTGCTGTGTGCGGGATACAGAGTGAAGCTGATTTATTTATTTTTTTGTAATGCGGATAACTATTATATGTACAATTCAAAATTTAGGCAAATTTATAGAAAACTACGAACACCATACAAAACATTTATTAGAACAACATTACCCAGAGCTCCATTCTGAATATTTTATTAAAAATGTGTATTGATTGGCTAAACTTAACGCCGCACTTCATCTAACTAAACCTAAAAAAAACCGACGAAATTGAACTCACAACCATCGCGTGTCCAGTCCGGCACTCAACTGATTGACGTCATATTGCTGTTCTATAATATATTAAAAAGAACAATATAACAATCAGTTACCACAATTACAAGAAGCATCACCTGTCAATCGATACCCGGCAGCGGAGCCGCGCCCGACTCCAGGTGTACATTTGATTTCGTTTAACAACCCCTTTTTAATATTCAATATCTATCTATATGTGATGATTATTACTTTAAATAAATTATATGAAAATAATAATTTGATAGTTTGTTCATGCAATGTATGTTCTATACATTTTTTCTATTAAAAAATTTACATCGTGATTTTAAACGAAAAGTTTGTGGGTTTGATTCCCACTCTAGGTTCTAACAAGGCACAGAGCGGCGTTGAGTTCTGGGAAAGCGGAGTACGATGTATCTTAGCGCGCGCGCTAGGTCTGCCAGCCAGCCAGCTAGGGAGAGATCAGAGTGCAAGTGTCTCCACTATAGTTCTTCTGTAACTACGTCGCTAAATGTATCAATACAATGCGTGCAAATAAAACAAATGCAGGTACACCAAGCACTGTTGATAAACTCAGCTCTGCCGTGTTCGCAATAAAAAAAGTAAGACAAATGACGAACGTTGAAACTGCCCGACTAGTCTACTACAGCTATTTTCATAGTATTTTATGTTATGGAATGTTGCTATGGGGCAGTGCTTCAGATATAAATTCAATATTTATTCTCCAAAAAAAAGCAGTAAGATATTTATAACCTAAGAGCTCTAGATTCTCTGCGAGATGTTTTTAAAGATGCAGGTATTATTACAGTTGCTTCACAATTTGTGTATTATAATATTCTGTTTGTCCGGCAAAATGTACAGTGTCATAGTAAAAATAAAGATATACATACGATAGGAACGAGAAACAAAGATAAACTTGTTACTTGTATATAATAAACATCCGCAGTGTATTCTAAGTTTGCCACTACCACAAATTAAAGTAGCTTTAAAAAAAATACTAACAAGTAAAGCTTATTACACTGTTCAAGAATATTTATATTTATATATATCGAAAACACAGTATCAAAGATACTGGAGGAATGTCACGTAAAAAGCATGACGACCCCCCGAAGGGCATGCATGAAGAGGTTGATGACAGTGGACGAGGCAAAAGAGGTATGTAGAGACCGTAGCGTTTGGCGCTCCGTTCTCTCTGACCCTAGCGGGGTACGCTAGGGATAAAGCGTGAAGCTAAGTTAAGTTAAGAATATTTAGAAGATAAACATGTATGAAATTAATGTCTATTGAATGTGATGTAGGATAGCTGCCAGATAATGTAATAACACCATTGACTTTGAAAAGAGCAACTGTTGAGTTTCTTGCGAGCTCTTCTCAGCAGAACTGCCTTCCGAACCGGTGGTCGCTTTTTTTTTGTTCTATGTTCATTCGACGATTCAAAAGTGCTTATAGAAGTTTATTTGAATAAAGAATATTTTGAACTCACTCACTTATTAAAATGTTTAAAGCCACATGTTTCAGTTTCTATTGTATATACTTTCTATCATGATCTTACAAACGAGCTTGAAACTCATTTAAAGAAAACATAATATCAGGCCATATATTGTGAGGCCGTCGTGTAAGTGATACAAGCGTGTGACTGTAAACACGAAGATTATGGGTTCGATTCCCACTCGGAGGAATGAATTTTTTTTTTGTATTTTACCAAGGCAAAGCGAGGTGCCACTCACACGCAATGCTTTGAGAATTCAGCGGAAGGTGGCGAACGAAATGCCTTAACACTAGGTTCCCTCTGCCTATCCTGAGAAATGCGGGGTGCAGCGTGAAGCTGAGAGTTATTTTGATAAAAATATTAAATATATTCTCATTTAAATGTAATATTATAGTAAAATTATAATATCAGCAAGCATTACACGCAGTATAGGTTGACCGCCGCGCCGCGTCGCGTCGACCGCAGAACGTAAGTTATTGGTCTAATAAATCTTAATGTCGCGGGACGCTAATGCCCCTAATGCGGGGATGTAGTCGTGTCGATGTACAGCCCACTGTACTGTGTTATATTGGAAATGTTCATGTTTACCTAATATTATATCGTGTTCGAAATTTGTGTTAATGTTCGTATAATGTAATTCGCATAAGATTAAAATTGTAACGCAATTAAATAAAAAAAACGTTATATATAAAAATTTAGTAGTGATAAAGAAATATTGAAAATCTTTTTTTACTATTAAAATGTTTTTCTATAACATTCTCTTAATGTTATAGCTAAATGATATTTATGAAGATTTGTATACATACTTATATCTTTATGATATATCCGTGACTAAAAAACTGACAGAAATCGCACAAAAAGTTGTAATGACTGACTGACTGAATCACTGAGAGAGAAGAGCTTGAAAATCTTTCGGAAACGATATAAAATAGGATTTTCCATTTTACGTAGATATTTATTTGAAAATCACTCACCTCTAAAGTTTTACGAAAAGAAAATAGCTAAAAACAATTGCGTAACCGTTATTATAAATAAAAAATATTCAAAAATATAATATATATGTTAAACCCACAACCACTGTGAGCTGATAATGTACCAAAACGTACCAATTAACGTAAATACAGAATAAACGAAAATAGTTACAAAATCGTAGTGATGTAATTAAAAAGAGGCTTGCTCAAATATTTAAGTGAACAAGAGTGGAAAATACTGTCTTTTTAGACAAACAGACACGACTCGTCCATAATGCAATTAACAATGACGCACTTTGCGTTAAAAAAGGCCGGAATAATGTATGATAGAGAAACATTTCCCTTGTACTTGCTGTTCGTGTGTGACATTATTGTGGTTATTTTACGGTTTTGTTTTGTTTGTTGATTGGATTTAGTTTTTAGTGATTGCTTTTAAATTATTTGTTAAATTTTTGGCTTATAAATTTTAAATAAAAAATACACTATTTCTGTATTTACCAAGGTAAGAGGGTATATATATCTAGTGTTAAGATCCTCCGTTGCTCCCACCACCCCATTTGTGAGACATTTTCTGTTGATTGGTGAAATTCAATTGCACAGTTTTTCTTGTTACATTCCCCCGAGTAAGAATCGAATTAACAACTGTCGCGTTCCAAGTCAGACATTATACTGCTATGCCACTACGGCTATCAATGTAAAAATATTGTTACATATATTCTTGCAGCGAATCTGAGTATTGAAATAAAGTCTATTCTAGAAGTATTTTTTCTTGATTCCTATATTTCTATAAAATTTAGCAAGGTGCAGGCAGGCAGGCTATACGGAGAGGAACCGTAGTGTTAAGAACTCCATTTCCCACCCTCCGCTTTATTTATGTAACGTCGCGTTTTGTAGTGGCAATATTACACGCCACACTTTATCTTGTTACAAGAACAAACAATCAATACAATTCATTCCTCTAATGAATCGAACTCACAACCGACATGCTTACAGTCACACTGCGTGCCGCAGCGCTAGGGCGATCTTACTTAACAAGTAAAAGAAAACTGCACTACTTAAAATTCCTAAATAATTAATAATTTAACTCGATATCGATATATCGATAAAAGAAGTATGTCACACCACTAAGCAATACATCTTTTTAATAATGAAAGGATTTAGTAAACAAAGTGCGAATCACGGGGCCCGGCGGGCGAAGGGGGGGCCGAGGGGACGCGGCGACATTTTTTATTTATTTTTATTAGATAGCGGAACACTTGCCGCTTTTAAATGAATACGTTATTAGCTCTTTTTGTTGATGTGATATGAATACAGGAATAAGTAGAGTTAAGGAAACTGAATCGGAATAAAAAGATTTAAAACTATATTATATTACTGATCAAGTTTAACTTATGTTTGTTATTTGATATTTGTCTGTTTGGTATTTACATTTCATATTTCTTTGCATAGTAATTAGCTTAAATTTATATATTCATAATTGTAATTATACATCCATATATAAATAATAGTTATTAAATCAACAGATATACTCTAATTCTAATCCTAAACTTAAAGTTTAAAAGCGCTATTTATTAAAAGTCTTAATTTTATCAACGATAAAGAACCAATATAACAAATACCTTCACGGTTTCTCTCGCTCAGCAAGATAGGCAGAAGGAACCCAATGTCTATGCACTCCATTCTCTATTATTTTTCGTCCTACTTCGAGACATTGCGCGTTGAGTGGAGAATTATTAAAAAAATGATTATTTTAATGATTAAAGTTAATTTCCAAGAGTGCATCCACACCCAAACCCACAACTATCATACTTACAGTTACACACTGCCCCTACACACGCTGACATGGATAGTATTTATATTTTATGATTGTAATCAAAACTCAAGATCGAGTTGGACCTACTGTGTAGATGATGACTTGCACAACATTGCCATATTCCACTGTACTGCAGTCTGCAAGTAACACAAATATAAACTACAACACTATAATCTTGTTGGTAGTAGGTATAAGTTTGTGACTATATATTGTACTAATACAAGCACTGTAACTTGTATTGTAGCAATATAATATATTATAGGTACTAGTACCCATGTACATGCCGAATTTCAGCATTTTAAGTCAGTCACCCAGAAATGAAACATTTTCATACACCTATAAAAAAGCTAGCCTAAAGGTAGACAGAAGAGAAATGTTAAAAATATATTTTTTTAACATTTCTCTCCTGTCTACCTTGCTTAATATTTTTTTTCCTTTTTTTTTATTTAGTCAATAAGAAACCATGTCTTATAAGTTGGAACAATCTAAAATTATTATAAAGCAATGCAAACAGGCCCATTTTACACGACCGCCCCGCGCCCGCGCCCGCCCCCGCCCCCGCACCGTCGTAAACACGCTTGTAATTTTACTGACTCGCTAAAACGATCGATAACACTAAATATAGTTCTTTTTTCTATATTAAAATAGATCAAAATTAACATAAATGTACTGCTTTTGTATTTGTTGTATTTCGATTGTAGCAGAATAGGCCAAGGCAGATGGAATCTAGTGTAAGACAGAAGTCGTTTTATTCTGCGTAATATTACTATAAAGAAATATATTTTTAAATAAAAAAAGTAATTAATGCTTAAACGGACTCCTTTGAAAAAAATAGGTTTACATTTCCATCGACTAAGTGTTTTGTATTTGGCAACTACTTCCCTCCACTCCCTGGAATTGAGAAAGTTCATTTCAACTCTTTCGGTTCCCTCAGTCCTTTCCACCCGACTATTTATTGGTGGAAGTACAAGTATACCTAGAGTTAATTCTTGCGATTATATTATTTAATGGTTCCGTTCCGGTAGAAAGTGGGCTTATGTGATTTTTTAAATTAAAACTGTCATAAAATATCCAACAAAATAGTATGTATGGAAACAGGTAAAAACTTTAAAATAAAAAATAAAGTCATATCAAGTCTCTAGTTAAAATACGTTTCTTAAGTCAAAACATTAACTTAACATAAAAAAAAAATCTTTAAAAAAGGCACAAGCTCGGCAAACACAAGTCCACATTACACCTCAATCCTTAAAAAAGTAGCCACAAAGACTCGCACTATAAAAATAAATAATAAAAACTTTACAAGAATCTCACAGTTTGGCGCGAAGTAGTCTCCGCTTGGAGTAGACCAACGTTTCATTGAACGTATCGCGTTGTATCGCACTTTAATGATCAGATACGGGCGAGTAATAGCGCCCCAAACGCGGCTTCGCCCGCTTAAAATTATTCTTATATTATAGCCAAAATGTTGGAAATCTTTGCATAAATTATAGCTTATGTGTTAATTTGTTGTATAAGCTGTATTACTGTAAAAATGGCACAAACGTACGTCCGTTGAGTGGCGTCACTCAACGCCGGGCTTTGGCCTTGGTGCCAGAGGGAAGAAATGAAAGTATTAGTAAGTACCTAATAATTCATTCCTCCGAGTTAGATTTTTTTTATTTGTTGAATTATAATATAATTATAGTTAGATGAAATACAAAAACGACTCAAAGCATAGAAAAAGAATTTCATACTTCTAAGCGTGACATGTGAACTTAGATATAACCATTTAACATATAACGGTATAAGTGATTTTAATTTCACCTTGATAGCTGCTATTAAATATACTAACATTATTCATATATTTATAATTTGATAAAATAAAAAAATATAAAACAATAACTATTTATCAAAAATAGGAATATTCCAGCATAAATAAATGATAACGTCTACAAAACGAAAGAAAATACACTTTATAGTAGCCAAAATAAATAAATTTAGAAAGAGAAATAAATTAATTCATAATATTGAATTAATCATTGCTATATTTAGTGCTAAACATGCTTTACGAATCCATCGCCCAAGACTCACCTGTGTGGCGAGTTTTTATTAATACGTGATAGACAAAAGCTACTGTTTCACATACTTTAATTACTCCCTACAGCGTAAATGACTACTAAATGCTCGTTTTATTGTATGTTTATGTTTTTGAAAATATTATTTCGTAATCTTTTTAATCGTTACATATCTATCGCAACATCTTGTGCTTGGACACTCAGTTCTCCATATTTTGTCTATTTTAGAGATACGTACTGAGTGACGAAACTCAACGCCGCGCGCTGTCAACTAGACCAAGATAATGTTTATGTAACCTAAAGAAAATATTCAAGTGGAGTTAAACTCACAACGAATGTAATATAGGGAGTTTTTTATTTGTCGACGAAATAATTATGACCTAACAATATGACAGCATGAAGTCATAAAATTCATGACGTCATCTTTAATGATGTAGTGCTATTGTATTTGTTCCGGTACGCGCAGCACAGCAGTACATACGGTACGTCGAATATGTTGAGTGAGGAACTTGGCTCGAAGGAAAATATTAATGTGAAAATATGAGCCAAGTCAAATTTACAATATTGATAGTTGTCCAACTAAATCCATTCGTACTTATTTAGAAAACGTATAAAAAATTCCTAAGTGTGAAATAACACTTTAAAAATGTTTAAAAATAAATCCATTCAACTTAATGTTATAAAACCAAAACAAGAGAATGAGTAGATTTGATAAAATATATCATTTGTTTTCTTGATTTAATTCAAAATGAACAGTTTCAATTATTTTATGAAAAATCAATCCGAAATAAGCGTTAACTTATAAACGTTTATTTTATAAAAGTAGTAAGTTGACCAAACTTTATATCACACATTGTTCAATTATTCTATAAAAAATATTGATTAATATTTATTATTAATCAACAGAAATTACTAAAAAAGTGGAAGTTAAATAGTTATTTATTATATTATTTTTACGTAGTATTTGCGAACAGCGAGTAGGTCCAGGCCCACGTTATTTGCCCCATCACCACACCGCGGGCCTCCGCAAACACCTATACTTGGGAACTTGTACTAATGCACAGGTTTCTCGGAACTTTTGATGCATGTTTTACACAGAAATGACATTTCACACCAGATCGCGCTACTTTAAAAACTTCTTGTTCATAATGGAATTGTATTTTATTATAATATGAGTGAATATGATTATATTTTTTTAACGTAGAATATTTTTTTTTGAGTTCGACGCTGTATCTTAAATATAGCAAGGTTGACAGAAAAACCTACCTAAGCCTAGTGTAGGGACACTCCGCCCTCTTTCTACCGAATACAAGATACTAGGTGTTGAAAGGTAGAACTTAATGCCACATTTGCCAGAAAATTATTCATTCCCTAATTGGAGCTAAAACTCAGAACGGCGTTTAGTATCTACTATAACGATGCGACGGAGAGACAATGAAAAGAATGTTCACAATTAAGTTTAGTTTGTTTAAGTAAAAGTTTGTGGTATCAATCCCATTCAGTACCAACTCTTATAAAAAATATGTTGTCGATGAGAATGTATTGTTACTTTATTTTTTGTCTCATAATTAAACGCATAACCTAAAAATGATACAGGAATCATACTGGCTCCCTACTTCCACCTTTGTCTTGTTTTTTATGCATATATTAAATATATTATGAAAAAGAATGATATTATATTAAAAAAAGCAATTAAATATCTGATTTATAATACCTCTCAATATTACTTATATTATACATATATGTTCCCTCCAGAAATTCGTGTATAACTCAAAAATTAGTGGACCAATTTTGATGAAGTTTAGTTCTCCTAATTAGAATATATCTGATTTAAACTAAGGATCATCTCAATATGACTTTAATATGAGGAATTTGGGGGAAAACATCAACACTTGGGAAATCTAGCACACGTGCTGGGAAGCTCGCAAGTTCATCAAACTCAAAAATTATCCAAATCCAACTAATATATTTTTTATTGGATTAGAAAATCGAATAAATAAACGTAATGTAAGTAGTATTGTTAAATATGTAATAATCTATTCAGCGTTAATACGTATGTTAATAAGTATTTACAATGGTTTAATGAGCGGTAGCCGTACTAGTCTACAACTCTACAGCTCTATAGCTCTACCAATATGACGATCATCGGTCGAGTCAACACTGGCCGATACTTAGCGGCGTAGCGATGAATCGACACCTTTTACGATTACTTTAATAATTTATATTTATTATAAACTGTACTGGAAAGCTTGTATAGTTTTTTTTAGTTTCACGCTGTATACCGCAAGTAGCAGAATAGGCAAAGAGAACATAGTGTTAAAATATTACATTGGTTAATCCTTTTATAGAGAAAGACTATATTTCAACAATACCTGTGGTCAGAGTTACCTGGGATACTAAAATGGGGGATGTGTCATGACATTAGTTGACAGGAGTTCAAAAACAGGAGAACATCTTACTGTACATGCAATGATTGAAGTTCGATTTCCACTCCAATACGAAGCTTAACGTAGATTTTATACAACCGATATATCAAAACCTTATTAATAAGCTACTTCCATTACTTCTACTATAATGACTTGATTTTACTATTGTATTTCTTATATTAATTTCTTATTTTAAAAACGTAAGTCAGCGCAACTCCTACTCTAGAAGCTGACGATCCAATGCCCGGCGTTAACGAACACACAAACATCAGTGAGCGAGCGCGCGACACAAATTAAGACTAATTCTTAACGCAAAGTACGGTTTAACTTGAAACTAAATGCTTCTACAAAGCTACCATTAACAGTTCACCGATTATTACAAACGTCACATAGATCGACAATTTACAATCGTTTTATATTACGTCAATAGAGGCTGTTGACGATTTAGTGATGTTTGTGTAGGAATAAGCAGTCTATATATATGTTGATGCAGCAAGCAAAATAAATGTAGTTAACAAAAGGTTGGTAAACAGACCTGTGTCGGTAGTACTTAACGCGCTAATCTCAAGAACTATGGGTTCGAATTGGAAAAAAACATTTTGTGTTATTGAGAAAGTATACAAAACACGCAAAACTTAATTATTTCTGTGGACAAAGTATCAGATTAAACACAAGTTAGTAATAATATAAAAAAGAAGTGATGAATTCAATTGTCTTAAGCACAAGTAACTAATATTTTAAAACCTTAAAATACTAACTTTATGGAGAATACAGTTTTATGATTAAAAATTCATTTATGCTTTTGAATTATATTCACTTGGCTGTAAGCTTAAAAAAAGTAAGCATATTTGTATATTTCTGACTATAAATAGTAAATACTAAGGTCGATTCAGGTAGAAGGTCTCGTGAAAAGTATCAACATAGTGCAAGTTTTGTATGGAGCATGCGAAGTGGAGTCACGCAAGGTGATCCATTTGTACCGCCGTTTTATTTTTTAGATACTTTTTTCATTGTTCAACGGATGTCAGATATTATGGTTTAGAATGGAATAAAATCAATATAAGTGACCAAAGCCGGTCGAAAAAAGTTCAATAGAATATTAGTAGTTAGTAGTTCTAAAATAGTCCATTTAAAATGTTCAAATACAATTATTTTAAATGTAAATATAAAATTCAGCAGAATAAATATAGATCATTCACATCAATTGAGTTACGCTGCAGTGAAAAAAATTAAATATCTAACGTTCACAAAATTATTTTTAACTGATCCAATATCTTCAGCGTTGGTGTTTTTTATATGACTTTATAAAAGACTCACGAATTAACTTTTATGACTTGATGTGCAAATGATTTGAAAATTTGTAAAAAAATAAATAAAAACTCACCAATACTAGTATTATTATAATAGCTCAAAGTTCGTTCGATTGATCGAACCAATCTCTGAAAGCACTGGATTGAATAAAAAATAATATTTTTTTTATACTACGTCGCGTCAACCGTTTCGATTTAACTCACTGTACCTGCGAAATTCGGTCAAGTTACTACAAAACACTTAGAAAGCCACTCTTAGTTGCTTCTATTTGAATACTCGGGTAAACCTGCGTAAAAGATAGTAAAGATATAAAAGAGAGTGACATACCTGTACTCTGCTCTCCGTGAGGCCGATGCGCATCGCGATCTCTTCTCTCATGAAGATGTCTGGATAGTGGGTCTTAGTGAAGCATCTTTCCAATTCGTTCAATTGTGCTGGTGTAAACCTGCACAGAACAAACTATTAAATGCCAGATAACACAGTTTACTGTGCCATAAAGTATTGAAAGCATTCAATTTATATTTGTAAGGCGTGAAATGCGTAAAGCGTAAGCTTCTTTTAGTATTTAGCATTTTATACGAATCACCTATCCCACCCATCAAGTGGTCTTTATGTTATTTTAATAATATTTTTAAATTTTGATTTAATAAGTGATAACGCTTTGTCCCCGGACAGGAATTTAAAAAAAAGCTAAGCTCTAAAGAATATCTATTGTAATATCGTATAAAAATTTATTTACAGGATTTTAATTCCAGTTCATTGAATGTAATTCATATTTTTATATTAGTTATATTCTTATAACTTTTCATGAAATATTAGTTATATGTAAGTAGGTTCCCACGTGAATTACCTGGTTCGATGTCTTTTCTGCTTGGCTGGCTTGTCGCTGTCCGACGCTGAGGACGACATGCTGACGGGCACCGTGGACATGTGCCCGCCGTGCTGCTGGTGGATGCCGCCTGCGACAACGTGTGATTATATCCCGTTTAGAGTGCGTATCTAATGTATTGTCTATTCTTAAATTTTAAAACTGAAGAGTTTATTTGGCTTATCTTAGGAAGTAGTGGTTTTTATCGAAAATTTGTGTTGTATAGTTTATTTATAGAGGAAGACTTTAGGTTGCATTACATTATTTTACGGGCACTTAAAATGATTTTCGAATATTTATTTCTATTCGACGTCGCGGAAAAAGCGGTACGTGGAAAATAGTTTACAATAAATACACTTCTCTGTTTTGCGACTACTTACTAGATTTTATGTTACATGGTCACCCTGCGTTAAAATATTAAATAAAAAATTATATTTTAATAAAAGATATGTAATGTGTGTACTAGTGACAAGTACCTTGCAGGTGGTCGGCCCGTATGGAGTGCGCGAGGAGGCGCGCCGGCGCATGGTGCCGCTCCACGCTCGGCTTGAGCTCGAGCTTGCTCTCTGAGCACTGCTCTTTGTGACCTGCTGACAGAGCCGCCAGTAAATTAAAATATTAAATAATTCATTCTCCCGAGTCGGAACCGAACCCACAACCGTCGCGTATAGAATCACACGTTGTGCTATTAGGCTGGCTGGCTAGGCTTTGTTATGATTTTTTCCCGTTTTGATAAGTAGGAGCCCAAAAAATTTAAGTACCCGAAAACTATAACGATTTTAAGTTCGATCCACACGCCGGAAAATTATTTATAATTTATTAATATTTTATCTCTTCTCTCTGCCATAACTATATTTAAGAACCTCGGATAGATTTAGAGGTTTTTAATAATTATCTTCTAAGTAAGCTTTAAGCACACATTAGGACCTCCAAATTTCAAACTTGTAGATCATATATTTCCGAAGTTATGCTAAAGCAAAGTTTCACTATTTCAATATTGAATTACGCACGTACTCACTCACTGATTATCAAAATAGAACTTTACAAAGACCTACAAAGCTGAAATTGGGTACAGGGGTAGGATTTAATAGGTGGGTACCTAAAGGGAAAGCTATCAAATGAACCCTGATGAAAAACTCCAAGAGTCCAAAACCTAATATGCCTATTATCCCATGCCATGTCCGATTTAGTTGTCAGGTAGAAGTGTGGTAGGAGTACCTACCCTGATTTATGGCACTAAAAGATATGCTAAACTAATCAAGTAAAATTTTTCTGCAAAAGAAAGTGATACCAAAAACATCCTGTAAAAAAACCATCCAAGTTTCCAGGAAGCATGTTTGTTTCTTTCAAGTAATGAAATCTCTAGGTAGCGCCAAACAATTCTAAGGTTCTTTACGGCGATATTTTTATTAATATATTTAAATTTTATGTACCTTGGCCTATGAAATATTTATAAATTATCACTTTTTGGATTTTTTTCTTTAATAAATAAAGTTAATACTTGAAGTTCACTTCTTGCCAAATTTCATAATTGTAAATCCACGGGTAGTACAATAGCAAAGTTTTTGGGTGAACCATCAATCATAGTTTTTAATTATGAATAGAGCCATTTTTATTGTATTTCTGTGAAGATACGATGTATATGTAGATTATAAATATAAAAAAATAAGTAATAGGTACATTGAACACAAAGTCTTTTCAATAAATTTTAAGTTGCAAACTTTAACAGAAGTCAGTAATATTGGAAAACAAGATAATCGTTTTATTGGACTTATTGATATATCGACTATTTCCATTTGGAATTATCTAAAACAATTGGTGCTGTATTAGCACTTAGTTAATTTCTTAGAACGATATTTTTTCCATTTCTTATCTTTATTAATAACTATATAGTATTTTTAAAGTATAAGGCCAAATATGAAGAAGAAAGAAGGCAATTACTTTAATCACTAATATAAAACAAATAATTAAATCCACAAAAACCTCACCACAATTTATCACTCTAAAATATCTTATAACATAAAATAGAAAAGCATTTTTTTATTAAATTCAATATGAAATAACCCTTAAATGGATAACATACACGAATAAGCTACTTAAAAGTTCCACTGTGACATCTGTGTCACCTGTGAGATACCGGAAGCTGTCGGGATCATCGGGATCATAAAGGCCGTTTGATGGAATTGAATCTCGTTAAAGAAAGCGCTCGATACTAAACTTGTGTTTATGATGAAAAAGTTTTAGGTTTCTTTTACCACTTTTACTACTTTTTGGTAGACTTGTCATTTTGACTTTAAAAAAGATATACCTAGTATTTATTTTGTATTTATTATACGAAATAAGTATTATATCCTACTAATATTGAAAATGGGAAAGTGAGGATGGATGGATTATTTATCTTACACACAAAAACTGCCAAATGTATTTAGACGAAACATATATAGGTTTCAACTTATGTAGAGATTTTGTATTATTTGGCTATAATATAACAATGGATTTAAGAAGGCGAAGGCAAGGAAGGCCGCGAGACGATCAATAGTTTTGAATGTAGTAGATCTCCAAATAAAATTTATTTCCAATAAGGCAAACTGAAGTAAAATAAACTTTGAGTTGATAATTAATATAAACATGTCAGGGTTATCGGTTCTACTGGAAACCGTCCCCGGCTTGAAATTTTGCTAAAAAAGAGCTCTCGAGAAACACAATGGTTGCTCTTATAATAAATAAGAATATACTCGTATTATGAGTTAAGCTAAAAACGTTAAAATTAAATCTAAGTCTGCTTAAAGCTTCACACTGTATTCAGCGTACAGCAGGGTAGGCAGAGGGTTAAGACATTCCGTTCCGCTTTCCGTCAACGCTTGGCTTTCCTTGGTGCTAGTGAGAAGAATTGAAAATATTAATAAATAATAATTCATTTATGGGATCGAACCCACAACTATCGCGTTACAGTCACACCCTAGTGTCCCGGCACCACGACGGAAATATTGCAACTTAATTTTAACTTAATTCATAGATATAAAATAGTAGAAACATTTTCACTTGTGTACGGGTTATTTGTGATTGAAGTAAGTGAACTTCTAAGTATAAGTTTAGACAAATAATTGTAAATTAATTTATTAAAACTCAGATTTTCAAATAAAATAAAAAAAATATTAATCAAACTTACTATTATATTAATTCAACTTTTTTTTTAAATAACTAGAAATAAGAAACATAAAATTAAATACGTCTCATCAATTTTGCAGTTAGCTGTTTAATTGAGCGATTTAATCATTTATTTGTCAAAAAATTCGTAGTTATTAATTGTTGATATACTCAAAATATTATAATAATTCCACAGACAATTTTTTACAACTTTCCCGCATATCAAGGAAGGCAGGGGGTCCATAGTATAAAACACTCAGCTCTCCATGTGCGTCTATGGACATTTTCTAGCCATTACATACTGACTGTTGGAAATAAACGGAAAGAGGCCAAATTAAATTAATTTAAATATAAGTTATTACGTAGTGTTTTAAAACATATTTTAAGGGAATAACATTTCAAACAAAACTATTTAATTATCCATTAAAAAACAATAATGATGATTTATCGTAATAATGAAAAAGAGCCCAGCGTTTAATTAAGCCACTCAACACGCAGTGGGAAACGGAGTGACAAAATATGTTGAAAATTGATATACAACAAGAACCGGTGGGCGAAAAAAATATAGACTGATAAGAAATTAGCTTACCTCCTAAAGCTGTCGCCGTGAGGTTATTAAGCATGGCCTCTAAGGCCCAACTCAGCCCGCCCCCTATGCCGACATTGTATTATCACTGTATCACTAAATTTGACCTTAAACACAAAAAACCACTGAAACACAGGCTAGGGCTCTACGTTCGACTTCCGGCCGTCGAACTGTCGAGCATCGTTAACGTTTTATCACTCGAAGTCACGAACTGTCCTCACTCGGGGACACACTCGCGGCCGGAAACGGCGGAATATCAGCAAAATACCGCCTTAATACAAAATAATTAGCGCCGTGTTACAACCAATTAGTTTTAATTACGACTCCGCTCAACTTATTTACACACTTAATTTTTGTTATAAAATTAATATAACCCGTTTAGTATCAATTTGTATAAATTTGCTGTTTGATTGGTTCGCCCTTAAAATGATCGCTTAATGTGGAAACTCGCCGACGACTGGTACAAAACAGATAGTCCTCACATTGTTGTCGCGATAGCGTTGTAGAGACGGACTTGCACTCGTATAGCCGTCTCTATCGCACCCACTCTACCGCCGTAGGACACCACGAGACGCAGTGGCTCTCTACAGTAATGGATGTTAACATTTTGTTTACGGCCGATTTGAACAAACGAATAATCTATTATTTCATTCGTGCACGTATTATTGATACGACTCTCTACAATATTAAAGACAACATCTGTGCATCCTGTTCCAACTCGTACGACTCGAGCTTTGAAGTAATGTATCTATCTCCCTCTGTACTGCGATTTGGGTATTTTGTAGAGTGGGAAGAGACGCACCGTCCAATGGTAGAGCTGGGAAATCACTTGTCTGCCGGTCCGGCCTCGGCGGGGTATTGAAATATAATGTGTATAGTTAGTTCAGGGCGTTTCGTTCTTTTGTAATGGAAAAAACAAATACAGAGGTATACTACAGCAGTGTACTACAGATACAGTAGAGCTATAGATAGAGTAAATAAGAGAGGAGAATATTGGAAATATTTCAGGGCTTGAGTGCGATATCTTGTAGCGTCTCCAGTTTTCGGACATCGTTGAATAAGGAATGCGTTTTGGATTGCTTTTTTATTATTTTTTTGTATTCGAAGCTAATTTTCCTTGGTGTTCGGAATTTTTGTGTTGTTCGCCTGTGATTCTTTTTTTTTAGGTAGAAATATAGCATGAAATACCTTTCTGTGTCTATTTCAATTATCATGAGTTTAATTTATATTCATACAATCACAATAACAAGTAAAATTCTGAAATTACTAATGTAAAACATGTAACAATTTAAATTAAAAAAACAATTTTGTAACAATTTAAATTAACAAAAACATGTTAATTTAAATTGTTACCAAGTAAGGAGTAAAACAATATTTAAATTTAAATTATTTAAAGACATCTATATTTTTATATATAAAAAAATATATATTTTTCAGTAAACTTAGCACAAGTTGACACGACACTAAAAAGTTATAATGAAATCCTTCAAAACTATTTATAAATAAAATACTGTTGAAGCGCGACAGGTTGTAGGTTTAATGCTCGCTCGAGGAAAAGAAATATTTAATATTTTCATGGGCTCGCTCTGGTAACGAGGCTAAGGGCGGCGTAGAGTTCCGCCACTCAACACGCAATGCCTCCAGAATTCAGGAGAAAGTGAGCAACGAAAATGTCTTAATAAGAACGCACTAGGTTTCTAGATTCCCTCTATTACTCTGCTATGTGCGGGATACAACTTGAAGCTAAAGAAACAATAAAAAATAGTGAAACGCGTTATATCATTAAGATTTTTATTTTTCTTTTCACTACCACAACGCTACTTTGCAAGTACTTCATAACACATAAAATTAAATATATTACTTCACGTGACTTTCAATGACGGGCGCTATAGCACACATACCTAATAGATATATACAATATATGTGAAGCTATATAATCAGAAACATAAAATAAAACAAAACAATATAAAAACATATTTTTTGTTTACCATTCAAAACTTATTTTTGTCTAAATATCATTTGTGCCTTATAAAATTACGATATTCAGAATTTAGCCTATCATATCTATAAGCTGAATATATAAATATTTGATCGAATACGTTAATCTCATGAAAAAATAATTTTGCATTGTATAGTCCTCTAGTATAGTAGGTTATATTGCATCCTATTAATAGTTTAATATACCGCCCGCAATTAGTCCTGTATTATGTGTCATATAAAACTTTTTTGGTTATATCCACTTGAGCGATACCGGAGGTAAGAGCTAGTCCTGTGTATAAAACACGCAAGAACGCCACATACAATACTATAGTATATTAAATATTTCACATTTATGTATCTATCATACCCGCCCTAGCAATTACTGTGTAGTATCTCTCAGGAATGTAGATTAAAAATACCTGCTTTGTAGCGACGACGCTCCGGGGCGCTCAGGTACCTACCTATATTGCGTTTCGAGAGCCCGACGAGAGGTAGCTTTGATGCAAAACTTTATAACAGTGTGTTTTGACGTCACTTTACGTTCATTTTTTTTTATATGTATGTTTGTTTGTGTGTGGAGAGATGGGGGTTCTTTGTAAGAGCTTATATGAGAAACTAATTAAATTGGTTGAAGTTGCTACAATTACCTTTACGTTCTGTAGGTATCTTCGTCCAATGAAAAACGCCGTTTTGGTTGTTGAAAAGTTACAGAAAATTCCAGAGCAAATACTTCATTAGCATGATGATTGTCAGTTGTAATTTTAATAAAGATTTTTTTTTAAATACAAGTCTTTACTTCAGTTCTTCGTGAGGCCGGTCGTGGCGCAGGCGTATAAGTGTGTGACTGTAAACGCGACTGGTTGATAGTTTGATCCCAACTCGAGGATATGAAATATTTATTTAAATGTATATTTTCATTTCTTCGCTCTGGTGTCGAGGCAAGCGCGGCGTGGTGTTCCTCCACTAACCAAGCAATGCCTTCATAATTCGGAGGAAAGTGGGGAACGGAGTTACCTTGCCTACGATGCTGTGTGCGGGATACAGCGTGAAGCTAAAAAAAATGTTTACTTGATCTATATAAAATACTTTATCGGTCGGTTACGTAGCAATTACCTGAGTATATAGCAATTACGAATTCTTAAAATGTAGGATACTATAAGCTCAAGAGGTTAAAACTGAGTTTTCGATTCTTGCGCCACAAATAAAAGTAATAATAAAAAAAAACCATTTGAAACTTTTGTAACTATTACAGTAATACTGGTACCGGTACTGTGACCGTCGTCGTCGGTCGTCGTGCCGCAGCGGGAAAGCGACTGATTGTAAGTTCAACAGTTATGAGTTTGAATACCACTTGGCGGAAAAAGTTACTTTTATTTTGTCACTCTAGTAACAAGACAACACGAGGTGTAAAGTTCCACCGTTAAACATGCAATGTCTCGAAAATCGGGCGGTGCGTGGTGCGTGCGTTGTCACTAGGTGTCCACTGACTATCTTGCTTTTGAACGATTCTCTTTCGTATCATACTTTTTGACGTACCTTTCTAGTACATTATTTATCAAATATTTTATGATTAAAATTCCTTTTATAGTATTCTCCGACTCTTTGTTTTGTAATCATCCATCAAGCTTAGTCTCTGGGTAAAAGCTTTTTTAATATAGGAAGTTTATTAAGTTAAGATACCGGTCGTAGAGCTTTGTAACTTTCAACAGCCTAAAATAATAATAAAAATATAAAAAGAAATTGAAATTAGCTACAACTAAAGAAATTTATCCACTTATTGTTAAATATTTCCGGTAAGCTAAAAAAAGATGGTGAAGATATTTAAATAACTTTGAAATTATTCAATTTGTTTTTATGTTATGGAAATTAAGTAGTAACGTTCCTGTACAATTTTATTCTGTGCCGGTGCTTAATGTTAAATAAACCAAACGCCCAATTTTCTAGACATTAATGTTGACTTTTAAAAATAGATGCCACGTTTTGTCTACCAGAGCTGTGAAATAAGAATAATTAAAAATATTCATATTCCCAACATTCAGTATGAATCGAACCCACAACCATCGCAACTACAAGCAGACGCTGCAGTACTGCGCCAAGGCGGCCTATATCATATTTGATATACAAACAATACGCAAGCTTTACAGGCAATCCTTCAGCGAAAGCTCTAAATCAATATCCACTTAATCAAAGTCACTCTCACAGAGCGCAAATAGCCGTTCGGTGTACAACTTAGCTCTGAAGACGCATTAGCGTTCATCGTCTGAATAGAGAAATGCTGTTTTAATAAATAAACTGAGTACATACCTACGATCTTGTATTATTATTGTGTAGTACCCATCAGTTATGTATAAATTTGAGTGTATTATGTTTAATTTTAATAGCAGTATACAGTGTCTGTTTACCAGTGTGCATTGTCTGTTTTCATATTTGAATACCTACGTATTTAAATAGTATAGTACCTAACTATGGTTTTTTACAAGCTTTTATTTAAATTGCCGAGTTAGTGTGTCTTAGTGTGTCTGAAATCTTGAAAAATCAATTTGACCCTCTTCCCAGTGTCCGGTTGAGCTGAAATTTGGATGGTGACTTCAGTTTTGACGATAATAAAGTTACATATATTTAATCAATTTATACGTTACTTAATGATGGCTGCATCAACAAAATGTCGAATTACAAATTTTTGCACAGCCTACCTAATATCAATCGGCGAGAAGCTTCCTGAATTAGATTAAATTAGTTTTTTTGATGAAATTTTAGGAGATTCTTATGAAGAAATTAATATATGTGTTTTTATTTTATATTATTAAAAATTCGTCGTAGCGCACCAGGCTACAGGCACGACGGTTGTAGGTTCGATTCACGTTTAGGAAAATGAATTATTTTCATTCACTGCTTGGATAAAGTACGCAATGTTGAGGCCGGTCGTGGCGCAGCGGCACGAGGTGTGACCGCAAAACCGACTGGTTGTGGGTTCGATCCCCACTCGAGGAGATGAAATATTTACTTAAATTTATATTTCCATTTTCTTCGCTCTGGTATCGAGGTTAAGCGCGGCGTTGAGTTCTGCCACTCAACAC
>DWQW01002323.1:0-27548 GCA_018249695.1 Heliconius erato demophoon | reverse complement strand
TCAACACGCAATGCCTCCAGAATTCGGCAGAAAGTGGGGAACGGAGTGTCTTAACACTAGGTTCCCTCTGCCTACCCTGCTGTGTGCGGGATACAGCGTGAAGCTAATTTATTTATTTTTTATTTTTAAATAAATATTTCATTTCCCCGAGTGGGGACCGCATCCACAACCAGGCGATTACAGTCAAATTTTGTGCCCCTGCGCTACGACTGGCCTCACAATATATATACAAAATAAATGTTATAAAATAACATATTTAAAACGAGCTGACCCATTTTGATTAGAACTAAACAAATAATAAATAAACTAACCAACCTTACATCACAAATAAACAGGAAAACAATCTAAAACGCAAGCTAAAATCAATTTATACTTATAATTCGACTCCGAGAGCAGTCGGAGACCTAAAATGGTAGCTTGTCTGTTACAAGAGTAGTCCAAGCGCGGGGTGAATGAATGAAAAACCCTGCTGTTTTTATAATTTTAGTCCAAGTCCGTCTTACTAAGTTCTTCCAGTATATATATATATATATATATATATATATATATATATATATAAATTTTATAAATATAGATGCCATTAGACCTATTAAAATAGCTATAGAAAGTAGACAGTATACTTTGAAACTGGCAAAGTGTAAAATTAAAAAAACTCCTGACAAAAAATATTACTACTATATCTTGGCAAAGTGTTTGTAGATCCTTAACTAATGAACAAAGTTCTCTATTAAAAAAACACATTCAAATCGGATAATTAATAAGGGGACTGCGACGATAGACACAGACAGACACGTCAAACTTATAACATCATCTCATCTTGCGTCGGGGCTCAGGAGTAAATCGATGAGTGTCTAATACGCTCAATACAAATTCTCATGAAAGTCAGTTTAGTACTTTAGACGAAATAGAAGAATCTTCTCGAAATCTCGAATCTTTAGATTCTCTCGAAAATCTCGAATCTTTAGACGAAATGAAGTCCAAATAACTGTGTTATTTGGACTTCATCACAATCAATATTTGCGCATTTCAATACAAGAACAAACGTATATATAATTTAATCATTAGAAATTTTTGACACTTTTCCATTAACTCTTAAAGTAGATTTTTTTTTTCAAATCTGTATAATGAATAAATTTCAACTCTAAAATTTTCTCGCGAAGCCGGTTAGCCCGATAGAACCTAATGTTAAGACACTCCGTCAAAATGGGAATTAGAGACAGAAATCTAAAGGAGAAATTTTTGCTTGTTGAGCGACAGAATTTGAGACTACGGTTTGTTTACCTTGAGATTCTCAAGAGACTCAACCAGACTACTGTATACCAGATTTTCTCCGGAGGACCTCTCCACCTCCTTGAAAACCAAACCTACACCGCTGTCCAAACCACCACGCCCACCTACACACAATAAATACAAAAAACTACCCACAAAAATAAAAAAAACTTACATTTTCACATACCCAATTATAACACAACAAACAAACAAACAAACAAACAACACCACCCAATTGAACCAATCACACCAAACCACAAAACGGAACTAGTATACATATCAAAACAAGCTATAACCATTTAATAAGCCGGTCTAAAGTTATCATTATTACGCGAGTCCGTCTGTGGCTCAGCCGGCGCCTATTCGCATTATCATTTCAATCCCACGCACCACTGTACGGTAGGTACTGAATGCGGACTATAAAGAAACTGGTGGAATAGTGTCATCTCATTAGAGAGCGGTTGTGACAGAACGGTTGATCACAATGACACGTTCTCATGTATTTATTTGATAGCGTTTTTTTTTAGTTAAACTCTCTATTTTGTGTACAGCTAGGTAGGTAAAGGGAACCTGATATTAAGACACTCCATTCTCCACTTCCTGTCTAATTTTGGATATATGGCGTGTTGAGTGGCAGAAATCAACTTGTCTTGTTACCAGAGTAAGGAGATGAAAATATTAAATAATTCATGCCCTAAAATAGAAGTCGAACTTACAACTGTTGGGTTTACAATCACACGGTCGTAAATTAAACAAAATCGTAAATTCACATAATTAATTAAAAATATATTTCGCAAATTTAAAAGAAACAACCAAAACTTGAAAGATTTCGACGTTCGACGAGATTTTCGTACGATGACAGTAGTAGATGGCAAGGAGGCAATATAACGGTCTCGAAATTAATCAATTCCTAAAATAATTAAGTTAACTGTACCAACAGTTTAAATTAGAGTAGGCATATAAATGAAACTTTATCACTATCGTCTCAATATTAATTATAAGTAGTAAAAATTTGAAGTAAATTGACTACTGAATTGTTGATATTAGTTTTATTATTGTACTACGTATAGTAGTTTTATTTTTGCTGATCATGCGTACGACTCCACAAGTAAAAAGTAAGTTCCTAGCAGTGGGGACCTGGTGTTAGACAAGACACTGCCTTTCCATTAAGAAACTTCCGTTGCCCACTTTCCGCCGAATTCTGAAGGCATTGCGTGTTGAGTAGCAGATATCAAAACCGCACTTTGCCTCGTGACCAGAGCGAGAAATTTTCTATATCAAATATTTCATTCCCCCCGAGTGGAAATCGAACCCAAAACAGTCGCGTCACAACTTCGATTTAATATTTCTAATATGATTTAATTGAAAAATATTTTACAGTTAGATAGCAGCCCGCCAACGTTATATCTTCCTGTTTGTATCGCGGCAAGTGACAAATAACCTATATAAGGCTAAACAAGAAGTTGTACAAGTGGATGTCTTATCTGCTTACATAGTATGTCGTTGGAAACTATTTTAAAATTACAATTGTGAAGACTTATAGCGCTTATAGAAAATTAATAGAGACCAGTCGTGACGCAAAGGTTGTGACTTCGATTCCTACTATACGGAGACATAAAATATTCATATTTTCAAGTGAAGTGCTTTAATGGGAACTGAGTTTCTTAACATTAAGTTCCCAGGTTTTCTCTGCCTACTCTGAAATGTGGGGGATACGTACGGGCAATATGGGCGTAATGGGCAAAGTATATAAAATTAATAAGATAAAAATTACGTATAAAGCTACAGCAACGAGACTGAATAAAAAATTATACGTAGCCGTAGGTAAATTTACACTTTTCCATAGTGGTGCAGTCATTATTATCACTATAATTTCTATGGTTGAGGGTTCAACATCCATTCGGGCTAATGAATTATTTTTAATTCTCTAACCAACACTGTCTAACCGGACACTGATGGATAAATGGAAGAAACTAAACAAAGCGGCATTGACTTCAATCACTTCACTTCACTTCACACAATCTTTAATTCGGATGGAAAGTGGAGAACGAAGAGTAATAACACTAGGTACCATCTACCTACTCTGCTATGAAAAAAGGGTGCAGCTTTTTATCATCAAAGATACTAAACCAAATCACACAAATCAAAAATACTTAACTCATACAAACAACGGCACTTATTGCAGACATTTCCCAGAACAAAGTGTCGAGGGATCACTGTCCTGTCCTGTCCTGCCGCAACGTACTTACAACGTAGGTGCCCGAGCGTGTCGTCCTTGCCGCGCGTTCGACGATCGTACGGACTAACGTCAATGTAACTTGAAAGGACGTTGGAATTATCATTTGAAACTATTATTAGAAAGGTTGTATTATACTGCTATCATTAAAAGTATATTGTAGAAATAATGTTCCTGGTATTGGTTTCTTTTTTTCATTGATAAAACTTCATGCTGTATCCCGCATGTAGCAAGTTAGGCATAGGGAACCTAGTGTTGAGACAATCTGTTCCTGTTATAACACTTTTGTTTCCCACTTTCCGCCAAATTGTCGAAGCATTGCGTGTTAAATGGTGAAACTCAACGGTTGGCCTGATAAAATAAAATACTTAAATCATTTCCCAGAGGGGAATCGAACTCATAACCGTCGCGTTTGCAGTCACACCCTTGCGCCACCGATCATTGGGCCGCGACGGCCTCATTAAATAATTAACATAAAAATATCGCTTTAGGTTAGAGTTCAACGACACGGTTCGCAGCTCACTATAGTATACTTATGCAGGATTATTTACTTAAAATATTCAATATAATGTGTAAAAAGTACAATTATATAATCAGAGGCCATCGTAACGAAGCGGTACGGTTGATCGTAAACATAGCGGTTGTGGGTTCGATTCCCAATGGGAAGAAGGAATTATTTATTTATTTTACCGCTCCATTGACAAGATGTCAAAAAAGCTTTGTAGGGATAAGCGATATATAAATACAGCGTAACTGGCATACAACGTAAAAGAAATATATTGTTGATCGATAAGAACATTTTTTAAGACTCTAAGTTCGTTGACATTACATTCTTACAAATCAAATATTTAATCAAACCAAAAACAAACAAATAAATAAACACAAAAAAGAAATCACAATTAACATCAATAAAATCATCAAATGCAATCATCAACAAACCCTTGCCCTGCCGTTGTGGGATCAGTGGCCGGTACAAGTGTGTAGCCTGTACAGGTACCTACTGTACACGACCGACGCTTGACGTGTCTGAGCGTAACGTCCTTGTTTGTGAGTTAGGCGTGAAATGTACGTAGGATAATTCATTTTAGATTATATTATTTATTTTATTGGCTTGAGAAAATGGATATATTAAATATTTATTTTCCTCGAGTGGGAATCGAATCCACAATCTGTCGCGTTCACAGTCCGGCGTTCACGTTATGCCCTTGCGTCACGGCTGCCCTTGTGATATTAATAGTGCAGAATTGTGGCTGCACGCTGCATACTGCATATTTTGTTGAAAGGCATTACTCAACGCCGCGATTTGTCTTGTGACCAAAGTAAAGAAATGAAAATAATTAATTCCCTCGAACCCACAACCGTCGCGCAGTCAAGATGCAGTGCCGCTGCGCCACAACGTTCTCTTTAAAGTATATGTCAACAAAAATATTTTTGGATTCACTTAACCCGTATATGAGGCGTAAGCTTTTAGCGTTAAGCCTGAGTTATGACAATTTATGAGCTTTCAACGAACGGAATGAAAACAAATTTCTTTAGGTAATTCTTATTTTAATTTCAAAAGATATTATTCTAAAAGCATTTAAATTTTCACTGTTTTCAATTAACAAGAAAAACCGCACGGCACACATACAAATGTCTCGAAAATTAGGCGACAAATGGGGACCCCCAACTACCTGAGATCTATCATATACGAGTACCTACATCTAGTAGCTCGTTTTATACGTGTAATAAACAGTTTTTGTTTAATTAAAAACAAAACAAAATCTTTGCATACTGTAAGTACTCACTGATAAAGGTTTCGGGGAATCTTTAAAATTATGCAAATATTGGCAATTAAAAAAAATTAAAATGAATATTTTTTATTTTATTTATTTAATTTTTTTTATTTAAAATGAATATTTTGTTATTCACAATATTAATTAATTTTAATCGACTTAAAAAAAAATCATAACATTTTTATGTACCACCGATGGTGGAATTTCAATTCCAATTTCCAAAGTACGTTATCTACTATCTACACGCAGTGGTCATTTTAAAAATCAAACCTATTTGAACAACAGAAGGACTGTCCTCTAAGTGAGAATATATTACTTTTAAATCGAAAAATGGTGCCTTTTCATTTAAATTGCTATCTTAAAATAACTGTTAGTTTACGAGAAGTTCACGGATAAACATAAAAATATACACTTCAGCTACACAAACATTATCCAAACCCGATTTCCAATATCACATACATACATACATACATACACAAATCAAACTGACAACCCCTTCTTTTGAAATCGGTTAAAACCCAAACAAACCTAAAACTTCAAAGCTCAATATCCACCTACCTACCTGCCACAACACACCATTTGAACAACAAAACAAAGGCATCATTCACATCGTCGGGCCCAAGATGCAGTGCAAAGTGTATTTGTAAACGGAAATGGCGGTGCATCGACCTCGACTCAGATCGGAAGGTTTGGCACGTTGGCACGTTTGGTGAACAAACCAAATTGGATAACTAACGGTCTCGATACGTTCTCACCATTAATTATTATGTCCTTTGATATGATTGCTGCTGTCCCACGGGTCCGATTTCGAAATTGAATCGGCGATATTGTAAAACTTAAGTCATACTTATGATATATTTTAGCGTATAATAAAAGAGCTTCACGATGTGTCCCGCCTATACGGGTAGCCTGCCCAGAGGGAACCTTCCGTTAAGTCAATCCGTTCCGCTAATTTTCGAGGTATTGCGAGTTAAATGAAGGATCTTGTTACAAGGGTGAGAACATGAAAATAATAAAATTGTATTTTATATATTGGTCACTTTAAATACCATGAAATCAGTTAATATGGAAAGAACTCTTAATCAAGAGTTTTATTTTACGGCTTGTCGAGCATCTACCCTGCTTTGCGGTAAAAAAAGAAAAAACAGTGCGGTGAAAGTTCTGAAAGCCATCATCAAACAAAACATACAGTGTTAGGTCAGGTTATTTTTTGTTCATCACGTATGGTATTAAATTGATACTCCCGTGGAAAAGTAATCTAAAAACGTACTGTATTATTTAAAATTGTTTAACTGTTTAAGTTTCTTGGGCGGCTACTTTAAACAGAACTACATCCTAAGCATTGGGCACAACTTTACTTTGATTTTATAAATAAAAATAAGACAAGTCGAATGAATAAATAGTTTAGACATGTTCATATTTTATCATTTCATAAATTAATCCGAAAGTCTAAAGGTAGAGACTACCAACTCATGAAATGAAAGATTGAATTATTTAACACCAAGACGCATGGGGGGAGAGAAAATTAAAAAATGAATATTTATCATTAGAAAGTAAAAATAATTATATAGAATGATTTTCTGAATCATTGCAAGAATTTTGTCACCGGACAGTATTGTATAAACATCACATTTGTGTAAAGTGCGGTTGTTTGATGTGTACATTAAGAATAAATAGAAAATTACAAATGCAAAAGTAATCCTGTTGGACAGTTTGTCTGATCGACATTCGATCGATGGACAGATCGACAAAATTTACAGGCATATTGCTAAACTGTTTTGTAAAAACATAAACAACATTATAGTCTCTTACAAATCTAAATTAAATTCACACATCACAAAAACATCTATTTTACGAGAATAATAAACAATTCAGTTTCCATTTCATTTCATACATAAAACACAAGCGGTCCACGCCCAAGAAGGAGGAATATTATAAAATCGTTAAGAGAACGTAAGCAAAAATTGGCGTTTCCAACAAATTGGGCCCATAACGAGCGAGTCAACTGAGTGTCAGCGACTTAGATCTTGATTAAATTGAATTAATAGGATATTTCTCGATTATTTATAGCACCATAAATATGGACGCTATAAATGGATTTTAGATCGCTACTGTCTAGACTGATGTCAAATTGTTAAATGTCTTCTGTTTTCTGGTCGGCCGAGTTTTACATTATTTATAAATATATGAATGTCTATATTTAAACACCGGCCACTTGCAACTTTGTTTAAATGGGCTTAAAATGGAAAATTATATTATATTAACGATCTAAACGCGATTTTGCCTGTTTAAATTCACTGTTACATTAAAATCAAATAAAATAAATTGCAGTACAATACCAGCTAGTGTTGAGACACTTCATTCCCAATAAAACATTTCAATACCCCGCCTTTTGCATTTTTAGCCGAATTCTGTAGGTATTTCTGGAGGAGACAAAACATTATATATTCCATTTCCTCGGGTGCAAACTGAACCTACTACCAGTCGTGTTTACAGTCGCACGCTTATGCCCCTGCACCACGACTGGCTTCAACAACAAACATTCAACGAACTAAAAACACACGATAACAACAACAACCACAACCACTGCATTTGCTATTCGAACAAGTAAAGTGATAACTCTTTTTGAGCAACTGTAAGTAAAATAAATAAAACAATCGAATATCAAACGCACGCCACGGCTACCGGCAATCTGTTCAGTTTCATCACACGTGGGTGATGGTGAGACATTTATTTACGTTAAAAGCTGAGGTGATGTACTGGAAACACAGTAAATATATCAATTTATTTTTAAATTCTCCTTCAATTTACGTTATCAAGGTATTTTTTTAAACGATACTTTTCTTTTTTAAGTGAAAGTAATATAATAATTAATTAATTGAAAGTAATTTAAGTAAAGTAATATAATTTAATTTCATATATTAATTAAGATGCTTACGAGATAGGTACTTATACTACTAGGTACCTACAGTAAAAATATTATCTCAAAATATTCAATATTTTAAATCCCACTTTAACTTAAGTTAAGCTTTTTTTTTAAAGAACGAGACAAGGCAAACGAGCGTACGGGTCATCTGATAGTAAGTGTGACTACTAGAGGAGCGTACAGGTGGGTTGCCGGCCTTTTAGATGGAGATAGATGCGCTTTTTGAAGGTACCCAGTTCATATCGAAATAGTAACACTGCCACAGATAGGTCGTTCCACAGTTGAGTGGCGCGCAGAAGGAAGTTCCTACGAAAACGCATAGTAATGGAGTGCCACGTATCCAGATGTACTGTGCGGTTAGAAAACTCGGCGGCAGGTAACGCACAACGAGGAACAACAATTCGAAAGGCTCTATTCGTTGTATGCGATCAAATAGGCTAAGCTGATACTGGAGTGCACCAGCCCAGAGATGAGAATAGTACTCCATGTGATGCCGAACCTCGGCCCTATACAGGGCCAATTGGTGTTTTGGCGTGAAGTTCTATTTCGCTCTATTGATGACCCCTTGGATGAGCCAACTTGGCCTTATTTTCCAAAGAAATTTCGCGATACTAGCAGTCACTGGAAACGCTAAGGCCAAATATGCTGATATTAAGCGCGGTTATAAAGGGAGTATTTTGGAAGACTGGCGATACGAAAAATGGGGTTTTTTTATGGTTAACGCGCAAACTTGTGTCTTGTTGGGATTGAATTACACCAAATTCCTTTCACCTCACGAGGAAACATTCCCGAAGGATGCTTCAACTGAAGACACAAGTTTATATCGGCACTTGTCGATGTTTTCCCAAGAAAGACTTGCGCGGCCGGAGTAAACAGCGTCCACTGTACTATAATCTGAATTAATCAAATTTGAAAGAAAAGCATCTTTACGCTTTATCCTGCATAGCAAAGAAGGCATAGCAGAGGACCTAGTGTTAAAAACATAAATTTTCGAGACATTATGTGTTAAATGGGGGGAACTCAACTCCGTGCTTTCGTCTCATTTGCCAATTTAAATTTAATGACGAATGAAAGTAGGTATTGTACATACATATTAAATAAAAAAATATATTAATTACCCAATCGTAGGTTCTTCACTGACAAAAAATTATATACAAGTGGGCGGTGACCTCAGAGAGACCTATGTAAGTCTAAACAGTGTCAGTCACTTAGAAAGTCGTTCAATAATTAAGCAGTAGGGCAAGGCTTGTTGCCTTTTGTAACACTTTCTAGGGTAAAAGGCTTTCAAGGCGTTCAAAACCTTTAGAGAGATATCTAAATGGGCAGCCGTATTTGACAATGTCGCACTTCGCGGAAGTAAGGTAATTTACGGTAATTGTGTAAAACGTTCGTTTTTATTGAAACTGTATAACTTTGAAAGCACTTTTAAGATAGTGACATCACTATATAATCGACGCCAATCCTTTTTTTTATTATGCACTAATTTGAGAGATATTGTTTGTAAATAGTTTCAGCTTTACTCATTTTATGTATCTGACTTAGTATAAAGACACTTCGCCATTAACAATATTTTTTTTTAGGCAGACGGAAGTTGTAGGAACCTAATGTTAAGATACTCCTTTCCCATAAATTTCCGTTTCCTACTTTCTGCCCAATTCTCCCCGTATTAAATGGCATACCTCAGCGCCGAATTATCCAATTCATTTTTATATCAGACAAACTGACATTTAAGTATCCTTATTACCATTACACAATAGAACCACAAAAAAAGTCTGCATAAAAGAATATTTTCTAAATTATACCTACTTTAAACGTATCAATATTTTTATACTTTTTTCATACAACCTAATTAACTACAACCGACACTCTGGAGGCCCAAGTTTTTCAAAATCGGCATCACCAATATCCGAGAGCATGTAATCAATTACATACATATTACACAATAACTCGAGGCTGTGCCTGCCTAAGCCAGGCACAGACTGTCAAGGTCTGCCAAGTCACATCAACTTATGTATTATACAATTTAGAAATTTTATTTTTAGTAATGTATGTTAGATATGTATTTAGAATTATTGGATTTTAAATATGTAAGTGTAATTTTATTTATTAATGTGGAGAAAATCAGAATCTTTTTTAGCTTAACGTTGCAGGGAAGGGTGCAGAGGGAACCTAATGTTAAGACACTCTGTAAGATGCTTCTGTTCGTCACTTTCCGCCAAATTCGGAAGGCATTGCCAGTTGAGTTAGCAGAGCGAATAAAAATAAATATTTAATTTTCTCAAATAGGCATCGAACCCACAACCTATCGCATTTACTGTCACATGCTTATACCCCTGAGCCACGACTGACCTCCTAAAGCAGAATTTTGCTTATAGTAATAACTCGATTTACTAAAGAAAAAAGCACGAAAGAAGCAATGAACTTAGATGTTGATCGAAAATAAATCATGATTATCATTATATGTTGAGTGGCGGCAACTAGCATGGCGTAGTATAGTCGTATCGTAGCGGAGTGTCTTAACACTAAGTTCTCTCTGACTGTCCTACTATACATGCGGGATACAGCGTGAAAGTAAAAAAAAAGACATCATATTTAATCCAACAAATAACAGCTGACAAAAGAATTACGTCAATTTCGGCAACATAAGTAATATAATACAAATAAAATAAAATAAATAAATTAGAAATAGAGGAAAGGATGTAAGAAAAATAAAAGTTTCGAGTCGTGTCTCGTAGTCGTAGCCGGTGCCGGTGCCGGTGCGGTGGTACGTACGTTTATGAAATTTTAAATCTGTGCCAGGCCGGACTAGGCGCGGACGGCCAAGGTCACTCTGTAGAACGCTATATTATTATAGTTTTTACGAATTACATGTATAGAAAACTTTACTATTACTTATTGAATTAAATAAAAAGTAATATTTTACGGCAATTATTGATGGGCAATTATTTTACGGCACCTTTTTAAAATAATGATATTAACGATATTCTATGGAATTTAAATTAGAAATTCTGATAAAAACAACATTCTACTTTTTGATTTCTGCATTTGTTGCTTTACAACGCCGTCAATTATTTGATACAATTTTTTAAAATACTTGATATGCAATATATTAAAGCTGCCATGGCGCAGCGGCACATCGTCTGACTATAATAAGCGACGGTAGTAGGTTTCATTTCAAAATATTTCATTTTACAACCGAAATATGGGTGGGGCCTGAGGAAAAAAGTGTCATATCTAGATGTCTCACTAATCAAGTTTGGGTCTAAAAAATTGGTTTGGTTACAGCTGCGCAAAAAAAATAGTTATCACATTCAAACCCCACACCTCAAGACGAATAAAAAGTTCTCTATAACACTTATTAATTATCCTATTTAGAATGTAATAATTACCAAATTTCATACAAAAAAAATAAATATAATTAGAAAGCAACAAACATTAAACAAGTATTTAGTCAGGAATGCTCATTAAAACGGTCCACACACACTCTCGTCTCGTTATCAATACGTATATCTGATGTAAGGTAAATATTTGCCATCTTAGAGTCTAGAGCGTACTGTGTTTTGGTAGGCGGGTCATTGGCCACAAACGGTGTCGCGAAACTAGGAGTCACGATGACACTGGAGTTTTCACATTCTGCGATTGTTACGAAATATCTAGCCGTTTGTATCTCGTGTACGTAGATAGATCAAAGTGTTGAATATATTTACTTTTATACTTTGCTTTTAGCTCCACGTAGTTCGAGGGAACCTAGCGTCAGGACGCTCCGCACCCATTTTCTTCTAAACACTGCAGGCATTACGTGTTGAGTGGCGGAATTCAACGCCGCGCTTTGCTTATACAACAGACCGATGAAATTAAATGATTAAATATTACATTCTCGAGATGGAATTGAAACAATAATACGCTTGTGCCACTGCGACACGGTCTGGCCCCAATATTGTAAAGCTAAAGATTTTATTGAAATTATTGGTTCCAATTGAAAACTTAGCTTCAAGAAATAACCTAGGGGAACCTAGTCTTAAGACCCTCGGTTTTCCGCTCTCCGCCCCATTTTCAAGACATTGCAAGTTGAATGGGGAAACTCAACCACGCGCTTTAACTTACCACCAGAGCGAACGTCTAACGTCGTTGAACAAACAAGCGACGCGAATACAGTCAAGACGCTGACCCGACAACAACCTTCCTATCACACACCTAAAAACTCACCAACAGAGTGATGCGTCACTCATTTCTCCCAGTACCATCTTTCATAATATTCCAAAGTAACCCAGATGATGACACGAACATCAGGACGCATATCGCATTGACGTAAGCGGGTTGTTCGTATTGAAATAGAAAGTGACTGTCATACCACGAGAGCACAAGAGTTTAGTGACTCATGTGGTACAAATGATTAATTTCCTACACTCGATTCTGGTACTCAGTAGTATAATGGATTTTGGGAATGGCTTCTTAGTATGTTGATTATGTTATCATTCAATATAATGATGTATGATCGACTTCAGTGGAACTACGGGAACTGTGATGAATTATTATGATGAAATAATGTTGTTTTTGATTATTAATGTAGTTCTTCGAACTAACTTTACCTACATGATGGGACCGTATTTGCGCAGAGGCAAGGCCTCTGACTGTAAACGTGACGGGTTTTGGGTTAGATTCCGTGGTGGCGATTTAATATTTCCATTTCTCGCACCAGTAACAAGACAAAGTGCGGCGTTGAGTCTCGACGCTCCACACGCTGTCTCAAAAGTTGGTCAGAAATTGAGAAATAGAGTTCCACCTGCAGCATACCCTGCTATATCTGGGCGTTAAGCTCAAAAAAACTTAAACTTTATAATACGACTTGGATTTCATAGTATGTAAATGTTTAATTTTAAATATAATTTTGTATAGTTATTATATTTGGCAAAGTTAGTACAATGCTTCACCATAAAGCAATTGAATATGTAAAAACGAAAACTAAAAGATATCTAGTTTTTTAATACTAACGTGAACATCTATTATAGAGCAACTTAAAATATTTTTTTCCGCTGTATACCACATATGGCAGGGTAGGCAGAGGGAACCTAGTGTTGAGACACTTCGTTACCTATTTTCCGCGGAATTTTCGAGGCATCGCTAGAGTGTGAATCGAACTTACGAATATCGAATTACAACCTTCACGTTACACTCGTACGCTTGCACCCATGCGCCACGACGGCCTCAAAAAAAACATCTTAATTGTCTAAAAATCTGTAAGGAAAATGTTAATATTAAAAATATTATACTTTCATCATGTCCGACAGTGTCACGTTTAATGTTGAATTGGTAAAAGGCAGCTGGTTGTACGAGGAGTGTATGAAAATGAAAAAAGTAAGAGGTTATTTTCAAAATAAAAAAAAACTGTAGTCAACAAAACGAGTTTTAATATCGTGTTCTTTTTAACACAATTTTTAATCTACTTATACTGCAGCATTAAAATTACAATATAGAATATTAGGTACAATAACAAAACAGTAACAGCTTTTTGCATACAAAAATTAAATTCTTGATTTTCTCACCGTCTCTTCTCAGCAGAGGACATGGCCTAATTGGCCAAACAAATAAATAAGAAAGAAATATATTATATAAAAGTATAATATAAGTAACGTAAGTAAGCAACAGGTTATCCGAGCCTGCGCATATAAGGGAGAAAAAGATAATTTTCGATTTCCATTATATTAAGTAAATTAAATATAACATTCTAGCACAATTAACTAGATCAATGCGAACATACATACATACATACTACGTCACTACAGTTTTGTTATTCAGGAAGTATAGCTGTGAGTATGTTTGAACATTTCAATTGGTCAGGCCACACGACGACGTGTGTGTGTACTACAGATACAACGGGTAAAACCCATAATAATCAGTTATCGTATTAGGTAGACTTTATATTGGCAAGTTTAGTATTTTATCATATTTAAATAGTTTATAATAGTATTAGATGATTAATGGTACTTATTCTAATACTAATAAATAAATCAGCTTCATGTTCACTTTCTGCCGAATTCTGGAGGCATTGCGTGTTGAGTGGCAGAACTCAACGCCGCGCTTTGCCTCGACACCAGAGCGAAGAAATGGAAATATAAATTTAAGTAAATATTTCATCTCCTCGAGTGGGGATCGTATCCACAACCATTCGGTTTTACAGCCACACTTCGTGCCGCTGCGCCGACTGGCCTCTTTAAAGAGATAAATACAAAGTAATTAGATATAAGATAAAGTTTTATATAGATACTTATATTATAGATCACTGTGTAATCAGCCTAAGAGAAGGCTAGACGCTGATTTGTCTGCGTCCGCTTGTGGTCATTTGACGTCTTAACTACTAAAGTAGTTTGACATTATCGATTTATTAATTATTATAGTTAATTGACGATCTCGTTATCACTAAATACTGTATCTACTACCTATTAAGACATAAATTATATTGTATTAATTTGGAGAAATTAGTAATAATATTTTAAATTTTAGCAAATATATACATATTTAGTACTATAGTAGTAGTAGCAGTACGAGTATATTTTGCTACCGTTAGACATGCAATTATTGTGAGTTTTCATTTTTAACTACATCCAAAGAAACATTTATGTAAATTAATAAATAAATAGTTTTACGCTGCATCCTCCGCATATAGCAAGCACAGAAAACCTAGTGTTTAGACCCTCCACTCCTCACGCTTTGTCCAATTTTCTAGTCATTGTGTGTGGGGTGGCGGATCTAAACGCCGTACTTCCTCCACCAGAGCAAGGAAATGAAAACAGATAAATAAAAAAATATTTTTATGTTAAACGGTTTTATTACAATAAAAATAATGTAGGTAATGTATTAAAATCTAAAAAATAATTCGGTAAGTCCTAGCTACCAGATCACACCAATCTTCTCATCAATCTGGGGTATTGATCAGGCAAATAATAAAATCGTTGGGCGCGTGAAACTATCATATATTGACTCTAGATACGCAAAGCCCTACCTACATTATTGTAATAAAACCGATTAACATAAAAATATTTTTTTATTTAATTTATTTTCAAGTTTTTAGGTTTCTTGCTAGATGATACTTCTCATTCTACCGAGTTCATCTACTAATCAAGCCCTTTCATTAGACACCTATGTTGAGGTAGTTGTGTAAAATATGTAATCCGCCATTTTGTCGCGGCGGCCATCTTGAATTTTATTTTTTTATAGTGTGCTCTATTCTATCAATAAAGCCTTCTCATTTGATACCCATAAAGAGGTTGTTGTTTAGTAATATGTAATCCGCCATTTTGTATCGGCGGCCATTTTGGATTTACAGGCATAATTTTTTTATTTTATTGTATTGTCACCAGAATCAAAGGCGTATACCAAATTTCAGACCAATCGGTTAACGGGAAGAGGGTTAAATTTCAATTACTAAATTTGACCCAAACAAACAAACGGAGTGAGCTAAATAAAACCGTTTAACAATAAATAAAAGACAATAATTAAAAGGATATTTCAGATAATGTGATATCATTTTACAAATACTGAGCGCTCTACACTACATCTATTAATATAGAACTAAATAATATAAAGTAACTTCATAATAAAACAATCTAAATCTAAATGCTAAACAAAACGCCTAATATTAATAGTACGGCTATCATTATATTCAAGGCGTTTAACTAAACCACCTACGCAATTTGGTAGCATAACGTCGAATTATATAAACGACGTCTAATGGGCCATTACCATCGACGACCGTTACTCTGATATTCGATTATATAGCGTTAACATCTGGTTTATGGACTAGATTTCTAGATAGAAATTGTAGGTATACTGTTCTATATAAAACTCTTCCGTTAGTGAGTGACTGACTGACAATACACTGACGAAACTACTGTCAGGCTGGCTGTCAGGCCCAGATCTCAGAGTAAATCGCTCTCAAGTTTGAAATCGATCTTGAGATATCGTATTAATTCAAAATTATATATCTATGAATCAAAATACCATCTCAAAATCAATATCAGACTTGGATCTCAAGATCAATCAGAATGATTTATAAATACGAGCCCTGGAAACGTTGTAATTTGGCATGTAGGTAGGAGAGTACGTGTGCACTAAGTAAGGAATTCTTGACATTACTAAGGAAACTGGATTTTCCATTTTCCATCTCAAAGCCCATGCAAATAAAATTGCGGGCGATCACTAGTTGTATATAAAATATATATCTTTCCAATTTATTGAAATATTTATTAATTTTATATGAAATTTGGTTTAATATGAAACGGATTAATGTGAAAATTGGTTGAATGAATTTAACAAAGATTACATATCATGTAAAGATTACATGTGTAATGAAATTTCGAGACTAGTTACTACCAGAGAAAGGAAACGAAAACTAAATAATTCATTCCCCCATGAGGGAATCAAAATCCATAATCGCCGCGTTTAGAGACACACGCTAATATCACTGCGCCTAAACGGCCTCACTATTTTTTTGTAATAAATGATAAATTAATAAATAAAATATTTTTTTGTAAAAAAATTTTTACTTTTTAATTTAATATAATTTCTATCTCCGTTTTCTCCACAATAGAGTTAAACATCAATAAACTAAAAGAGCTATCTTAAAAATAATAGAAATACACTTATTTCAAACAAAAACAACTTTGTATGTTACATACAAAAAAGAACATTCGTGTTTATTACCCAGCTCAGATAAATAAATCTATTCATCGGCCATTAAGCGTACCTATTGCAATATAATTGACACTGTGACGGATATTCTAGGAAAAAACGAGTTCTTACTGAGAAAATATCGATATTCCCACGGCCCCCGTCTGTCTGTGTGTATGTATGTAGATAACATAATTACTTATAAATTTATATTTCCTTCACCATAACAAGTTGTTTGTATTTAAAGTAATAGAACAATAATACTTTTTTTTATCATATCAGCTTCATGCTTTATCTCGTACACAGAAGGGTAGGCAGAGGGAACCTAGTGTTAAGACACTCCGTTTCCCCACTTTCTGTCGAATTCTGGAGGCATTGTGTGTTGTGAGGCAGAACTCAATGCCGCGCTTAGCATCGACACCAGAGCGAAGAAATGGAAATAATAATTTAAGTAAATATTTCATCTCCTCGAGTGGGGATCGAACCCACAACCAGTCGGTTTTATATTCACACCTCGTGCCGCTGCGCCACGACTGGCTTCCGACAATAATACTTGTTATGATAAAACAATGCAGCTTCACACATTCCTCCATATCAGGGTATAAAGAGAGAATTTAGTGTTAAGATATTCCGTTCTCTCCTTTCCAAAATGAACGGAATTGATATTTTATTTTGCCAGAGCAAAAAAAAATAACCGAAGGGAAACAAACTCATACCAGCTATTATATTTAACCACAAATCCAGTGCACCACAATAACATTAGACATGGTCTTTAAATTAATTCTGTAATGAAAAGCTTTTCATATTTATATAATAAATTGCTCTATACACTGTATTAGAAGAGGGTGATTCGAATTATTAAGAATTATTTCGCTATGTCAGCGGATCATTTTGCTTTCACTTTCTCAGGTTTTTTTTTCATTTTTACGAAATTTAGCACTGTCCTGGAAATGTAATATCTTACATAGACCAAAATACTAAAAAAAAAACCAATTCTAACAATATCGCACATTATTTTTTTAAAGTTGGTTCATAAATGGCCTCAACATCTTACAAAGTAATATACCTACGCCGTAAATAGATTCTGGGTGAAAAAGTAAACACTTTGATATATCACTAGGCCGTTGGAAAAAAGAAGGGTGTTATATAAATAAAATCTAAGTAAAAAAACACAATCGATTTTCTTCTTAATTTAGTTTACTGTCACTCGATGTGCCACTGCGCCGAATAAATATTTAATATATGTTTATATGAATGAATGGTAGGTATGTAGAAACAACCTAGTGTTAAGGTATTTTCTTTTCGCACTTTCCGCTCAACTTTCAAGACAGCGTGTTTGTAGAGTAACTCAACGCCGCGCCATGTCAACCAGAGCGAGGAAATAAAAAAATAGTTTTTTGGAGTGGGGGTCTAACCTAAAGCCATTTTGTTTACAGGCAAGCACTGTCCCACTGCATCACGATTGCCTCAATAATGCCTCATATCTCCTTTTATTACGTATATTTAGAAGAATCGTTATTTTTAATTTTCTCTATTTTGACTTTAAAGTTCATTAGAACTTTTAAAATCAAAATGAGTAAAAACTATAATTAATCAATGTTCATATTTATAATACAGGGATTCCCAGTTTGATAAAACAAAATACCGTACACGGTATTTTAAATGTAATTTTCACTTGGCAAAAGTTTCCTCCAAACAAAAACCTATTGTATAACCCTATATAAGAAAAATATGATCAATATACCATTTAAAAAAGTAGGTAGCACAAAAATAACTAAGATACAAAACGAAACGTACTTTAAAAAAACCTTTCATACATGTTAATATTACGGTCAATCTTAAATAAGAACCTAGTACTACAAAAGAAACGTGAAACATAATAAATATAATCTATCTAAATTAATTAGAAAATTTGAATAACACATTGTAAGATAAGCTATCGGCACTCGGTGATTAATTAACAACAATTAAATTTTGTGCATATACTATGAAGGTTAATTACTTATAAATATAATATAATTTAAATTTAGTTTTTATTTTATTCTATGCAAGTTTTTTATTAGATAATAAATTAGACATTTTGTCCGTTCGTATATCCTTAAGTGACTGGTAGCAGTCTATATTATTTATTATCATTATTATAACATTTAAGACTTAGTAAAAAAACGCAATAAAGTTCGCAACAGCTGGCCAAAAACACGTCTCCAAAACGACCAAACCAATAAAATACAGACAACATTAGTATTTAGGGCGGATCGTTACGATGTATTGTTGCAAAATTGTATCCATATCTCAAATTGCCATCGCAGGGGGTTGAACCCGTTACCCTCTTGGCCATAAATTAGTATAATTACAAGATAATTGCACGGATGCTTTATGTAGATAAGGGGCACGTGTTCATTTGATAGTGTTGATTAATTTCTATAATAAATAATGTTGATACATAGTAATATACTAGCGACGCACTCGCGGCTTCGCCCGCATACCACCTATTATACTTTTATTATGCTACATTTGCTAACAAATTGATATATTCAATCATGAACACTATGCGTGGCTGTATTATAGGACGTCATCAGTGGCAAGGGCGTCCCCCGCGGGACTCAAGCCTAGGCTTGCGGCCGTAAGCAGAGCGTTGAATTATTTTAATTTTACATTTTCTCAAAAAATATACCTTCTAATTACATGCTCTAAAAACCGAAGATTATAAAATTTTCTTGATGATGAAATAACTTTCGCTCGTAACTTTCAATACACACGTGAAATAAAAATCGATGAAATATCACCTTACAATTTTCAATTATTTTTTGTCACAAAATGCCTTATTGTCACTTATTTATAAGAGATAGATATTTTATATGCCGTGGACTTTTTTAGATCTAATAAAATGTAATATTTTTGTTATACAACTGATATATTATCTGTGTGCAGCGCACGCGCTTATAGGAATTTTAAAGCGATTTGATGGCTTATTATTGTTATTTCGTTACTTAAGGCTAACTATAGCTTATGGCACTTCTGAAGAATGCAGTTTTCATACAAAATAAAAAGAAAGTAAATCGGACCAGTAGATCCGGAGATCTTAGCGTTTAAACAAACAAACAAACTCTTCCGCTTTATTATAGTAATATATAAAGTGAAATTGGGTTGTTTGTTTGTTGCTGTCACGCGTCAACGCCTGACCGACCGTGATAATATCACTTGACACGCACGTACAATAAAAAATGTCAGAAAGGGTTTAATTATTTAAAAAATAATCTTTATACGATACTTAAGTATAAAAAAATATAAATATATAGATTTTGTGCCGCGGTTGTAAGTTCGATCGTCTCTCGAGGAAATTAATGATTGTTTCTTAATATTTTCCTTTTTTCGCTCTGGCACCACGCCAAAAACCCAGTGTTGAGTTCCGCCACTCAATACGCTCGAAAACTCTGACGGAGTAGTAAACGGAGTGGCTCAATACTAGGTTTTCTCTGTATACCGGAACACAGCGTAAGGCTGATTTTTTATTTAAAATAAATATTTAATCCTCTTTGCTAACAAAACGTGGCGTTGAGTTCTGCCGCTCAACACGTAATGTCTTCTATAATAAATAATGTTAATACATAGTAATATATATGTATATAAAATGAATACACAAACATATATATTACTATGTATATAAAGTGAAAATTGGGTTTATGGCTGTTACACGTCAACGTCTGACGTATCGTGATAAAACTTTGCACGCACGCACAATAAAAAATTAAAAAGATTAATAAGGTCATAAAAGATTTAAATTAAAAAAATCTTTGTATAAAAAAATATACGCACCTGGTTTAGTTAATAAATATTAAGGGGATGCAATAGTTTTAAGCTCGGATGAACTTTGAGGGATAACTAATAATATTTTAGAAAATTTACCTATATAACGGAAATTCTTATCACTAGATTCTCTCTACCTACCCACCTAAATCTGAGAGATGGGCAAAACCAAAGAAAATTTTCCATAAATATCTAAGAAATACCACACAAACTTAACCACTGATGTTCTATCGTTATAAGGTAATAGTATATCAAATTCACTTGCATAGGAAAATTACCGAGCGACTACTACTGGCACATTGGCACGAAACCGCGACCTACAAGGCGTCACCAACAAACCTTTTAAACGAAGAATTCTCGCAAACATGTAAATTCACTTGTCACATGCGCACGTTTGTATGTATTAACATAATTACTGAATAGGCATTTCTTTTATTTTTGGTTTCACGCTGTATCCCGCATATGGCACAGGGTAGACAACGGAAACCTCGGAGCCTAGTGTTAAGACACTTTTCATTATTGTCTGTTTTCATTAAGACACTTCCGTCACCCACTTTCCGCTGAATTCTAGAAGGCATTTAAATATTTCATTTTCTCAACAGTCGCACGTTTCTAAAGTTCGATATTCATGTAAAGAATATGTAAATCATTTTTCAAGCTTCACTCTTTACCACTCTTTACCAGCTTACAGCAGCGCAGGCGCAGGGAATGTAGCCTAATTTTAGAAACATTGCGTGTTGTGTTGGAACTCAACGTCGCGCTTTGTCTTGTTACCAGTAACTCAGTAACAGAGAGGGAATAGAGTTCACATTAAATAATAATATATTATATTGAAATTGTAGCAAAATTAACAAGCCTCTTAAAACCTTCATGCAAGTCCGGCATTATGGACTGTAGAGAGTTAGTATCTAGTAATTTATAATATGTATATTATATATTACTAGATACTAACTCTCTACAGTCCATATCCGTGCTAAAAATGTTTATATGAATATAAACATGTTTATATGAATATAAACATTTTTAGCACGCAATCTTTATATAACATACTAACTTTTATCTCCGGCCCTACTCACGTGGTCAATTGTAAATTAAATTATTAAGAGTTAGTTCCTGAGATTATCGCGTTCAACCAAACAAACTTCACCATTACCATAATAGTAAAGATCGATCAACATAAATCAAATAAAACAACGAACATATTTTCGTTCAAAATCGGTAAAAAACACACTGGCAAAGTAGCTCAAAGCACGTAACCGCGACCTACAAACACACCAAAAAGCGGTCGGAATGCAAGAAAACGTTAATGATCATCGTAACTCACGACACCCACGTTTAATGATTATATGGAATTTTTGTATGCAAGATTGATAGCTTGTGGCATCTCAGTGCGGCTGGCACGGGGTAATTATAGGTTTAAATCTCCGTTTGGGGAATATTTTATACTATATTCATAATATTTAGATTTTTTCGATTGGTTAAGTAAAATGCAGGTTTCGGGTACCAATATAGATTAAGTTGTATAATGGACAGAAGATGGAAAACGGAGTGACTTGTCAGGAAATATGTCATAGTTTCACGCTGTATCCAGCATATTGCAGGATAGACAGAGCGAGTAATGTTAAGACACTGCGCTCCTCACATTCCGCCTCACAGTTCTGGAGGTATTAAAAATAATATTTCAGTTCCTCGAGTGGGAATCGAACCTACAGCCTGTCGCGTTTACAGTTTCACGGTTACGGTCCCTACGCCACGACTGACCTCAATCGAAAAATATGAGATAAATTTATAGTAATATTTTAAATTAAGTATTTCCTTTGATTTTAAAAGATTATTTTTTGACTTAAATGGCGTGTCTTATAAGCTTTTATTAATTTGAAACTACTATAATATGTTTATCAATATTCAAAATCTGCATGAATAATTATTATTTATTGGCTGTGGTGTGTATGATTTCTTTTAACTGCAGTTGAGGGTTCATATACAAATTAATATTTTTTTTGTTCGACGGATATAATAAGATTAAGTGTGTGACACTTTTTTCTCTCTGTCTGCCAAAAATTATAAATGATTCATATTATTCGCAAAAATAATCGTATTTCTTTCCTTACTGATCTTAATCGATCTATACAAGACTCAAAAACTCATAATATCTAAAAATAATAATATTATATCCATATTTCTATACTTATATTAAAAAAAAAACGAAAAGTTTGCTTGGTGGAAAAGTTTGAGGCCGGTCGTGGCGCAGCGGCACGAGGTGTGACTACAAAACCGACTGGTTGTGGGTTCGATCCCCACTCGAGGAGATGAAATATTTACTTAAATTTATATTTCCATTTTCTTCGCTCTGGTGTCGAGGTTAAGCGCGGCGTTGAGTTCTGCCACTCAACACGCAATGCCTCCAGAATTAGGCAGAAAGTGGGGAACGGAGTGTCTTAACACTAGGTTCCCTCTGCCTACCCTGCTGTGTGCGAGATACAGCGTGAAGCTAATTTTTTATTTGCTTGGTGGAATGGACAAATGTCAGAAACTACTAATATGAATTGAAAAAAAAAAAATTCTGTAAAATCGTCCATTTAAAGAGGCAGGCTTATATAGGTAAATGACCTATTTACGTCATTTGTTTCGATTTAACAAATTGTAAATATGGTCAGAAATACTTCGGGCACTTAGAATTTGACATTATACTAATACTTTTTGTTGATGTTGTTTTACTGTATATTAGTTTGTGTTGTCATTTTTTTTTCAGGTAGCGGTTTATCTAATAAGACCTTATATTTTTATAATTTTATTCAGTCTTTTAAGTGATACTTCATCGTATCTTCTCCATTCTACGTGACATTGTCGAAATAAATTGTGCTCTGCTGGCACGCCTAAAAGCTATAAAATAAGAAACAGAACAGAATAGAATTTGTGACACATGCCAAAAACAACTCGGTAATTTTTTCAATATATTTATTTTAACTAGCTAGTAAAGAAAATGAAATTAAATATTATTAATTTATGATAAATGCAGCTCTTGACATTTCTATTTAGGTTTATTAACATGGAATGTTGATGATAAGATCAATTGATACTATAATAAATATAATTAATTATAATTTGGCGTATAATTAATTGCTTATATTTTGTTTATTGCAATGTTGTTTTGAAGAGACTTAAGCTATAATCCAATTTAATATACAGTGTTTTTTTAGCATCACTTTAAATGAAATCACAGTTTTAACTACTCTATAAATGCCTCATACAATTTAAAAAAATCCCAAAAATGTACAAAGTATTTTTTTCAAACAAAATCAATAATAAAATTATAATTGTAAAATAAAACACCATTTGTCAATACATTTATGTATGTGGTCAGTCTTTGCTTGACAGGTTGTGGGTTCGATTACCACTCAATATTTTTATTCTTTCGCTCTGGTAACGAAGCACAGCGCAGCGTTGATGCCTCCAAAACTCGGCGAAAAGTGAGGACGTCTTAATTACTTCCTTAGAGATGTCCTTTAGAGTTTAATTGTCATTCAAAGTTAAAGGAATTAACTTCTATTTAATTAATATCTAAAGAGCTGGCATAGCTTATGCATAGTAAAAACAAAAACGACTAAAATACGTTACTTAGTAAAGAAAATGCAAATATGTTTGGCAAAAGTCGCGAGTTGTGATGTCGTCGGTTTTTTACTGTTTATCTTTTATAGCTTCGCCCTCAATTCTGAAAATTTAAAAACATTGGTTGACACTTTGGTTATTTAAATATAAATACATTTAGAAAATAAAATAAAAATTGTAGTGAGTTCTGCCCACCCGATGTTTTGAAAATTAAATTGAAAAGTGGACGGAGAGTCTTCACTAGGTGTTCTATGCCTACCATGCTATATGCGAGACGCCGTGAGAGACGGCTTTAAAAAAAACCGGACAAGTGCGAGTCTGCCTCACCCACCGAGGGTTCCTTAGAAAAATTGGAGGTCTCGAGCTTTTTCTGAAATTCAGACATAGCTTAGCCAGAGCCTTTCATCTGATACCTCATTTGAACTAGCGACTTTAAAACCAAATTTTGCCCTCCTTTAAGACTATTATTTTTTAGGATTTAACCACAAATATATAGTTTTCAGATTTGCCAAATGTCATAATTGGAGGTGAACTGAAACCGCGTATTAATTTTGATCCTTTATTCTTTTATAGTTCCAAAAAACGCGCGTTGTTTTGCTATATAAACGGCCATATCTTCTTTTGAGTAAATGTAGAAATAACAAACATACATGATTAGAATTTTAACTCGATATCTCTAAGCATTTCTGAAATAAAGGATCTTGACAGACAGACAGACAGCAGAAGACAACAAAGTGATCTAATAAGGGTCCTTTTTTAACTTAAAAGTTCCGTACGAACCCCAAAATGATAATGAGGTTAAAATAAATAGACATATAGGTATAATGGGATATAGGTTAAAATAGATAGATATTGCTTTGACTAGTTAACTTTAACACTTTTAATTTCGACAAAAACCAATTACTAAGATTTTTTATACGAGTGTTTATTGTGAAATAAACTTTTCTCATCACTATCGCATAAATATTTATCATATTTTAAAAACGTATAACAATATCAAAACTTTAATTGCAATATCCCTATAGGGGCCAGACAATAGAAAGCGTTATGCTCCATAAAATATGATCTTTTAAACGTAAAAGGGCAAATGATGTCGACATTAAGAGTAGTTTTTTTAATATTTTTGTTTCTTCTTATTATTGCTTTTTCCGAGCGCAGATAAAAACGTAACAAATTTAATTTCGAATTAGGATCAAACCTACTACCTCCGCGTTTAAAGACATCCCTAGTATTTTTATAACAAATATTTATTAGACCCTATTTGATGATCTCCATTTTCCATATTATAAGAGACATTACGTACATATGTTTATGTTTCTAAAAAATAAAGCTACACTTGCAGTTTCCATATGTAAACAATATACAAAGATTTAACCTGTAAAAAATGTATACGTTTGCTAACTTACGAATGCTGAGTAGAAGAATTAATACTACATTTTTTTGACGTAACAGCATAATAAAAAAAGCGCAGTGTCATATGAGGCCGTCGACACACTAACAAGACGAATGTAAAGAGCCCCAACTCAATATGTTTACTAGTAGGCAGTCCAAGGTTCCATCAGCCATCTTCCAATTCCACCATCAGACCAGCTGAGGTACCACAATATTGTATTGTCATCTAAAGTATATATAAGTTTTATATTCATAATGATACAGCAATTAGAAGTGCGTATAATTCAGATTCTTTAATTTTTATTTCATAGTTACTTAGTTACAGCTCGACCCACTAAAAGGGTGTTAAAAATTATACTACTCTTCACAGAAAATACTACACTATAGAAAACGTGGAGCAAACTAAGACCCCGATATCCCATCAGGGGTTACGGGACGACAGGAAGCTTTCAGCTGATTGAAATAGAAAAGGTGCCATGGGAAGGCGTTCGGTGGGGTGTCGATTTCCTGTCTAGTGCAGATATGTAGTCCATTGATGGATGTTTTATAGCTTGATGTTATCTAGTGATAAGAGATTGAGTGATAAGCGATTTTGGTGGATAAGTGGAATAAAATTTGTGTAATGTCTGTTTTTATCTTTTAGTTGTTAGTAGTGTAATTTGTGGTAAGGTAAAAGTAAGACATAAATAAGACGTGCTCAAACTTAAGTTATTAAAAATCAAAATATATTTGTTTAAAATACTACACTTATATCTATAAAATTCATTTATTTTAATACAACCATCTTTAAGTTTCATTTTATGATAAATAAATAAATACAAATGGAAAAGGCGTCAAAAGATATGCCGTCACAATTATCTGCCGAGTTATTTCGAAGAACTTGTACAGGTGATGAAACAAATTAAAATTATATATTTTTTTATAATTACGCAATTAAAACATTTAGCAGCTACCTATATGAAGCAATTGCAATTTGAAAGTTAAAAATATTTTATATTTTTGCAGTCACGTGTGTATGTACTGATAAAACGTACAAGGGATAGGTGGGAAAATAGAGTGTCTCAACACTAGGGGGTCTCTAGTAGGTTCTTGAGATATATGAAACTAACTTTTAAAATCAATTGGAAATACGAAAGTACTTTACAGATATTAATCAAAACGATTAACTTGATGTTATATGTAGCTTAGATTCTTTCTTGACTAATGAAATATCCAATATAAAAAGATTGTTTCTAATTGAACCAGGAGTTTATGACATTATCACATATAACCAAACAACCAAACCACCATATTACGTGACCTTCCTCCAGTATCAAAGTTACTGCAGAAGGGTCACGTAAGAAGCACGAGGACTCTCCGGAGGGCATGTATGACGAGGTTGATGACAGTGGACGAGGCGGAAATGGTATGTAGAGACCAAAGCGTTTTGCGCTCCGTCCTCTCGGAATACCCCGCGGGATAAAGCGTGAAGTTAAGTTAACCAAACAAACTGCGCCCCTTTATAATATGAGTAGGGGAGAGGGGGGCACATTCGAACGATTTTTAAACTTTGTGTCATATCTAAAAATTCTACAGTTTTTAACTTCTTTACTATTTCACAAGGCTTAGTCCAACTATTGTGTCACACAATCGTAGCATCGTATGTAGAAAAATATATAAGGTAAAGGTGCAATATCAACTTTAGTAGCAGTAGTCAAATGTTCAAAGCTGCCCCCCTTGCGGGGTAGCTTTGAACATATGTGGGGCAGTTTTGAACTATCATCGAATTCAATGAAATTAAAAAGCTTTTAAGTAATTTTATCAATAAACTTAACATTAGAAACGATGGAGATCAAATATCAGTACCATGTTAACTGAAAAAAATAAT
>DWQW01002322.1:0-27551 GCA_018249695.1 Heliconius erato demophoon | reverse complement strand
GACAGACAGACAGACAGACAAGAAATTCAAAAAAAATCTTTTTGCTTTCTATTAGTCTTTTTAAGTGTCCCTCTATACATTTCAGTCAAAATTACTAAATGTACAGACAAAATATTTTTACTGTCTTATTATATATAGAGATAAAGAGATAATTATAAGGATTGTTGGAAAACAGAGAAATTGTAAGTGTCGAGGTTGTCGAGACGCAGTGGGACTGCTTTTGATTGTCGGTTCTGGGTTCGATCCCGATCCGGGGACATGAATTCATTTCTTTCAACAAGACAAAGTGTGGTGAAATGGGTAACGAAGTGTTTAAATACTGGGTTCCCTCTACCTACTCTAATATATTAGGAATACGGCGTGAAGCTAAATTAAAGATCTTTGTCTTTCGCGACTTTAAATTTTGTATATTAATCTCCTAAATCGGATTAAACGCGTAAGTATATAAATATTTGAGTATTATAGATTTTTGAAAATCCGATGTTTCAAACACTTTAAAATACTACTTGGTTACGGATAAACAATCTTCCTTTTTCAATTAGAATAGGACCCATTAAATTTTATGATTTATAAAAAATATTTTACTTTCCCTAAGTGTTGAAATAGCACCTTCAATTTTTTTCAGCTGAATCTCCCACATACAAAGGTAGGTAGAGAGAACCTGGGAACCTAGTGTTAACACATTTCGTTCCCATTAAGACACCTCCGCCGCCCACTTTCCGCCGAATTCTGAAGGCATCGGTGTATTGAGGTGAAAATGAAAATATTGAATATTTCATTTCCACTTCGGGGAATCGAACCCACATTCTGTCGTTATACTTTTGTAGTCGCACGCTTGTGTCCCTGCATCATGGCTGGCCCCATAAAAATATTATAGTAATCAAAATTAAAATTGAGGCCAGTCGTGGCGCAGCGGCACAAAGTGTGACTGTAAAACCGACTAGTTGTGGGTTCGATCCCCACTCGAGGAGATGAAATATTTACTTAAATTTATATTTCCATTTCTTCGCTCTGGTGTCGAGGCTTAACGCGGCGTTGAGGACACTCAACACGCAATGCCTCCAGAATTCGGCAGAAAGTGGGGAACGGAGTGTCTTAACAATAGGTTCCCTCTGCCTACCCTGTTGTGTGCGCAATACAGCGTGAAGCTGATTTTTTGATTTGATTTAAAATTAAAATTTTTGACTACGGTTTCAGTTCAGTGGGTACGCAGCGCTGGTGACCGCAAGTTATCAGCGAAGCCAACCAGTCACTGCCCTAACGTTTTGTGGTTATTGGTTTTATACCTTTCGTTAATTTGACTATGTCATAGTATAGTTACGAAGAACCGCGACAGTTGTGGGTTTAAAATTTGGGCGGACTTAATACTAGATTCCCTCTGCCTATCTTCCCATGTGCAGGACTCTGTTATTATTAGCTTCACAATCCCGCATATAACAGGGGAGGCTAATTTTTAACCCAGTTCGTATTGAGTAGCGAAACTCAACGCAGCGCTTTGCCTTGTTACCAGATGTTACATTCAGCTTGGAATTAAATATGATCAGAGTGGAAATCGAATTCACAACCGCCGTGTCTAACGCCACACGAATGTGTCACTGCGCCTTGATGACCGTAAAAACGTGAATCGAAAAGAAAAAAAATGTTGTTTATATTACTTAGTTTAAGTCAAACAAACGGTGGCGTGCTACCGATTTAATGTTACATTGACACGCGACTACCCTCAATTTTTTAAATACGTGATTTATATAGATTTTTCACGTAACATTTGGTATTTTAATCAAGTTATTTGAGTTTGAGTTATTTTATGTGATTATTTTATGTTTATAAAACGGTTTAATTGTATTTCCGTTTGTATTACACAAGAATATTTATTTAAATATTGAAAGTTATACAGGATGCTTAGTAAAATTTTATGAAAAAATTAAAAGCGAAATTAGTTAACGTGAAATATAGTCTTATGATAGAAATCGTGTCAAGTTGTGACACTCAATTACCATTAAGACATTTCTCCAGTTTCCGCCAAATATCTGGAGGCATTGAGTGTTGTGTGGGAGAACTCAACGCCGCGCTTTACCTCCTTACCAGAATCTATATTGATATAATACATCGTAAAGCTAGAAAAAAACGAACGTCTCGATCGATGCCCCGTGATGCCCTTAAAAGGTATAGCCTTGCCTGGGTATTGAACCCGTTCTCCACCACGCTTAGGATTGCGATTCTTAAACATTGTAAACGGTAATAATATTGTAAGATGTTTCTAAGAGTTTTTTGTAAGTTGTTGTAGTAACAGTCTCACCGTACAGTAATATCGCTTGTTTTGTTGATAGTTTATGTTTATATGCTGTCGTGGTAGTGGCACAGCATTTGAAAGGCGACGGTTACGGGTTTAGTTCCCACTCGGTGTAATGAATTATCGTTCTGGCGACAAGAAAAAGCATGGTGTGAAATTCTGTAATGTCTCGAAAATTGGACAGTGTATCGGGAGGTTTTTTCATCTTCACGCTGTATGCCGCACACAGCAGGGTAAGCAAAGGGAACCTAGTGCTAAGACACTCCGTTCTCCACTTTTTGCCGAATTCTGGAGGCATTGCGTGTTGAGTGGCAGAACCCAACGCCGCGCTTAATCTCGACACCAGAGCGAAGAAATGGAAATATAAATTTAAGTAAATATTTCACCTCCTTGAGTGGGGATCGCACCCACAAGCCCCTGGATTTTGTTTATATTTCTATAATGTAAAAATATACTTTAGTTAAGTATTTACTTTATTAGAATGTTCTAATCTAGTATTATACATTGTTAAAGCTTCAAGAAACTCCCCATTGTAACGTTATATTGGAAACCTACAAACTTTAATCTACGAATCGCTGAATACAGGAAATAGTGATTATGGCCCTAATAGTTGAAGCAAGTCACCTTTATAAGGTTTCGAAATTAAGTCAATTTTATACATGACTCATTATATTAGAAAGAAATTGGTGTCCGAGAAAGAATTTAGTGTCTTAGAGGCCAGTGGCGCAGGGACGCAAGCGTACGACAGGTTGTGTGTTCGATTCCCAGTCGAGAAAATTAAATATTTAATATTTCTTCCATCAGGCAAAGCGCAGTGTTGAGTTACTCAAAATGCAATGCCTTCGGTTTTCACAGAAAATGGGGGAAACAGAGGTGTCTTAATGGAAACGGAGTGTTTTAAAACTAAGTTTCCAGATTCGATTCCAGGAACTATAAATACGAAGATTTTGAGTTTGATTGTGATTTGAGAGCATGGGGAATAATTTTAATTTCCTCAAATAACAAGACAAAACGCGGCGTTGCGTCGATTGCGACAGCTTTCGCGTAAACTAGTACTAGTAAACTAGTGTTAAGCCATTACGTTTCCTTGCTTACCTTGCAGGATACAGCGTGAAGTTAAACAAAATATAAATTAAAAAGAAAAAGTGGTTTTTCAGTAACAATTTTGTAAATCGTCTAATAATCATGAATATAAGTAAATTTAACAGTTGAAGCAACAAACATAAACCGTACACGAGTACGACCCTATCTTTAACAAATTGTAAGTTAAATTACCAACCAAGTGCCTTTATATCTGCTGTAATTAATTAAAGCTCACTTAATTTATCGAACAGGCGGAGATACTACCGAAGTGAAACGCCTTCTTTGTACAGACATGTACAGGTTTGATTCTCATTTGTAGCTACGTTTTAATTAATAAAATTGCGTTAGCTTTCTGATCTAATTATGTGTAGTTTGGTTTCATCATTACAGATAAAATTAGATTCATATATTCTTAATTTTGTAAGGTTCCGTACCTCTAAAGAACAAAAAACGGACACCTTATAGGATCCGTCTGTCAACACCATTTATGTTGGGATCACGTGATACATCCACACACGCATCAAGCTGAAGCTAATGTTAAATATTCAAATATCCTTGATGGACCTTAAGAAGGTTGTTAGCTTTGACTGTACGCAAAAGAAGCGGTTTTGGTGAGCCAGAAGCACTGGTTCACAATGGGGGAGTCCAACAATGGAAATGAACAAAATTATTTTGATGATTCAGGTCTAGGGTCTCTTGGAGCATAGATAAAATCATGCGTCTTCTAAGTCAAAGTCATCTAAAAATATGAGCTTTATATATTATTTTTGCTACATTTTATATGGAATCCACTACGCAATCAGAACCTTTACCGTACTCCCCGTGGAATTACTACTATAAAATTTTTGGAAGGAAGTAAGAACAAAAAACCCGAAAAGTGAATACTTATAGATATTTTATTAAAAAATTGAGAGATTTGTAGTTAAAACTTGAACTTAACTTAAGTTAACGAACGTTTAAAAAAACCAGCTTTACTTCATAGTTATACTTAATTATATCCACACAAAATTGCATACAAAAGCAACCAATATAAACTAAACGGTTACATTGTACAGTTCGTCCAGAGTACCCACTGAGGAACCAGTTTTAAAACTACCCATTGTTTCGCATTTCTTCCACCGAGGATAATTGCTGACTCAATCGAGAGGACATTGATCATTACCTGTTTTATTACAGGTTCGATTCCCGGAGACGTGTCAGCACAGCGATGTATGGCTGATGATAGAAATGATTGGAATTTTAAAATAACTCGCTATTAGGTGGTGGGGACAGCCTTCGGCGATGTTTCTTGGTATATAAGAACAAGATCAGATACAGAGTGGTTTAAGTTATAAGCGATCGATTAAGGCGATTCTTTTGGAAGTCTTAGTTTTATATCAATTTTATTATTATTTGGAAATATATGATTGTATCAAATATTTTTTTTCTAAATCCATCTTTTAAAAGCATTGGATATGAGTTGACGTTTTTTTACATATATTAGTTTTAGTTTCACGCTATATTCCGTATAAGCAACAGGGAAGGTAGAGGAAACCAGTGTGTAGTGTTAAGATACTCCTATTCCCCCAAACTACATACTTTTCGAGACAGTGCATATTGAGTGACGGAATTCAACGCCACGCGTTGCCTTTCATTAAATATTTAATTTCCTCTAGTAGTAAATCTAAATTACAAACTGTCACGTTAACAGTCGCACTCTACGCCCATTTGCCTCGATACTACTACACTTAGATACAGCGCGAAACTGATTATTTTTTTTTAATTTAAAAAAAAATAATCAGCTTCGCGCTGTATCCCGAATGTAGAATAGGCAGAGGGAACCTAGTATTAAGACACTCCGTTCTCCACTTTCCGCCGAGTTCTGGAGGCATTGCGTGTTGAGTGGCGGAACTCAACGCCGCCCTTGCATCGACACCACAACCAGCCAATTTTACAGTCACACTCTGTGTCCTGGCCTCTCGTTTTAATTTTTTTTATTGTTTTTATTATATCTTAGACCAAACTACGAAAGGCTATTAGTGCGATCCAGGCATATTTGCCGATGGACACATTAAGTAGGGAAGTGAAGAATATACTCGACGCTGTCCCTTATTTACTGACGTTCACTTTGATAGAGATATTACAAGCTAGTACTAAAGTTGAAAAGCTTATTATTTCCAATATAAGGTATAATTGACTAAACATTACTGTCGTGAATTCAAATACCATTTTGGGTTTTATTTTTATTATTAATATATTAATGTTTTCTCGATTTGATTGAGGCTGTCGTGGCGTAATGGTACACCGTCTGACTGTAAGGTTGTGGGTTCAATTTCCACGATGGGAATCTTTTGATTTTTTCACTCTGCTAAAACACTTTTAAATCCACCACTCAAAATGTTATCATTTTACTTGAATTATGGAAATTGTATTAATAAATATTTATTTTTAATATCCGTTCTCCACGTTTCCCCAGTGGGGAACGGAGTGTCTTAACACGAGGTTCCCTCTGCCTACTCTGCAGTGTGCGGGATACTGCGTTAAGGTGGTTGATTTCACAAACTGTGGTATATGTTTTCTCTACTTCGTTTTCATCTGAATGCCCCCGCGATTTGGTACTGGCGAGGTTTTGATTCGGGCGACAGACAAATTTAAATAATTGGCTGACACTTAAGTTATTTAATTGTTAGATTTACACTAAAAATATTTTAGTTTTATTATTGGTATTTGAATTTATAATTGAATTAATTAAAGTTATAATTTAATTAAAATTCTTGTATTGCAATTCATATTGTGTTAAAGTCTTGAGCGGTCAAGGGAAATCTTTAATAAGGTGGTTCAGGTTCTGGTGGAAACAATATCGTATGGACATTTGTCTGCGGTTTCTGTTTTAACAAATTTTAACATTAAATTCATTTGCTCAAAAAATAAAAAAACGCTATCACTCTTTATCCCGCATATACAGGTTATGGAAAAAAATAGTATTAAGACATTCAATTCTTCACTTTAACACTTATTATCTAACTTATAGATACTTGCTACCTGAGAATATTTGCGGATAAACTCGCCCAAGAAGAAGTAACATACGTACATGACGCTATCACTTATTTTCTACCGTCACCATCATTCCATTTCAGTTTAAAGCTTTGATAAAGATATTATAAACCGTTGGAATATAGCTGACGAGCTTATTATTTCCTATAAAAGGCATAATTAACTGTCATCGTCGCGTAATCGAGTATCTCACTGAAAGCACCAGTTATGGGGTTCTAACCTTTTCAGGGTATTTTTCTTATTTACGATAGGCACTGCGGTTCTGATTGGACAAATTATGTCGTAGTCTTTTGTCACTAACGACAAATGAATATCTGGACTTCCATTATAATAAACAAGTACGACGTTTGAGGCTCCAATGTGATAGCAAAATTGCGGATTATTACATATTTTTAAAATCATCACTTTCTAGACTATAAGAAAGCACTAGAAATGGTTTTTAATTAGTACAATAATATGGAACCGTCGTACAGAGAGGCAGCAATAAATATGTAAGAATATTTGCTGCTCCAAAAATGTGCCACCCAAGGATTCAGGATACTCAGCCTGCTGCTTATCAGTTTCAATAAGAATGAGATAAAGAAAACGATGAAATACTACATAAAGTATATTATGGATATTTTAGAATAATAATTATAATATATTATTATATAGAGGCCAGTCGTGGCGCAGCGGCACAAAGTATGACTGTAAAACCGACTGGTTGTGGGTTCGATCCCCACTCGAGTATTTACTTAATATTAATATTTACTTTAATTTATATTTCCATTTTTTCGCTCTGGTGTTGAGGCATAGCGCGGCGTTGAGTTCTGCCACTTAACACGCAATGCCTCCAGAATTCGGCAGAAAGTGGGGAACGGAGTTTCTTACAATCCCTCTGCCTACCCTGATGTGAGCGGGATACAACGTGAAGCTGATTTATTTTTTATTTCATTTATTTTATTATATATAAAAAAATATGAGAACCAATTATCTTGCTTGTATATATTCTTTAGATTCCGATCAAAATATGGCAATAGTGGCACCCAAATACGGTGTATAATTAAATCCTATTACGACTTGTGATTCCGTTACATGGATTGCAATTTTATGCTCGTTCAAGAAAATGTCTTGGTTGTAGCTAACTATTCTACCTTAGTTCTTGTAAGCAAGTTCCAAGTTTGTATGGAAACAGGTTGTTTGATTAGCTTAGAGGCGTGGCTGAGATCGACATGTGTCAGGTTTATAATAGATGAGTATAGTGAAGGGATTGGTGTAAATATTGGAAGAGCTAATTTTACTTTAGATTCACGTTTTTTACCAGCTAGAGTAGGAGGTTAGGTAAAGGGAATCTGGTGTCAAAACACTCCATTTCCTCTCTTGAATTCTCTAGATTCAGGGTTATGAATTGCGAAACTAAACGACCTGCCGTATTACAAAAAATATTATTGATGTGTACATTTTATTTGTATTTTATTGGATTTTTCTTTAGTTTTTTTGTTTCTCAAAACAATTACACTTTAAAATAACAACAGCCTCGATTCGTGTTGAGATTTTTATAACGATACTTCTATATTGGAAATATAGAACCGATCAATTACTCAGACATCGTACTTTCTATCCTTATTGGTTGTATAGCAGTGTCAACATGTCACACGCATGCCATCTTTTAATTGGGTGATGGAAAATCATACAAAATCTGGTTGGGACCAAACGCTCATTAGCTTTAGAAGATTTGCTTAGAAAATGTATAAGAAGTTATGACTTGAGCTTCCTCGAGGAAAGTGACGTTTTAGCGCCGTTTCCATATACAGAGATGCTAATCATCGTTTCTTTTTACGTTAAGGCTGTCATGACGCAGCGTCTGACTGCAAATGTGGTTGAGGTTCGATTTCAAGAAAGTAAAGCGCGGTGTTCAGTTTTTCGCCACTCAACACGCTGTACTTCAAAAATTCAATGAAAATTGGGTATTGGAGGTATCTTAAAGGGAACGGAGTTTCTTAACACTAGGTTTCCTGGTTCACGCTGTATTCCACACACTGCAGGATAGGGAGAGGGAACCTAGTGTTAAGACACTCCGTTCCCCACTTTCTGCCGAATTCTGGAGGCTCTGGATTGCGTGTTAAGGGGCAGAACTCAAGAATAAATATACGTAATGAGTTTATATCGGACTAAATCCTAATGAACATGACGTCCATTATGATTAATTTTGTTTATCTATATATATAAAAGGACTTGTGCTGACTGACTGAGGTAAGACGCACGCAGAGCCGTAACCGCTGATGGTCGAAACGTGAAATTTGGGCAGATGTTTATTTTCATATTCTGGACATCCACTAAGAAGGGAATTTGAAAAATTTTAACTCTAAAGGGATGAAATTGGGGTTGAAAGTTTGTATGGAAAAAAAAAATAATCTGTACCGATTTTTATAAAATTTGAAATTCAGATTCTTAAAAATATTTCATTGAACACGTGTTTCATGGTTTTTAAGAATTCACCCCCTAAGGGTTCAAATAAGGGGTTGAAAGTTTATATGGAAAAATCTTTAAATTGCCACCGATTTTTATAAAAATTTAAATTTAGACTGTTAAATTATTTTATTGACACGTGTTTCGTGTTTTTTTTAGAATTCACTCCTAATAAGCGGGCGAAGCCGCGCGCGCCCTCTAGTCTACAATATACATGATTGGTCCGGTATATGACAACAGATAAAAACTTGTGTAAAGACACTTCGCTCTCAGCTCTCAGCTTTCCGCCTGAATTCAAGACACTGCGAGTCGAGTAGCGGAACTCAACGCCATGTGTTGTTGCTACTCTAGAGAAAATAATTCCATCAAATCCACAGCCATTACGATTGCGACCAAACGTTGGTTCGTTGGTTCAATTTGAAAAAAAGTATACATTTTTTAAAGCTTGTTAAAACTAAAAATATTAAGCCTAATAATATATGAAATATTAAATTTTTATGGTAAATTTTATATAAAAATAATTCCACTTTTGGATACGATATCTAACACAAGGTCGAACGACGACGGTATAATACCGGTATGGCCGTGCCTCGAGGTCCCCCTAATAATAGCCTTGTAACGTATAATTTGGGTGGAATGCGTTGAGTTGGAGTGCTAGTAAGCGCGTTTTGTTATTCTTAACAATATATTATGAGCATTGTGATGTAGCGGCTATAGATGCGGTGGTTGTTTGTTCAATCTCCACTGGGGAGAATAAATAATTTTCATTTCCTCGTTCCGGTGACAGTGGGATGCCAGTAAGCAATGTGTTGAGTTCAGGCGATAGAAGAGGACAGTGTGTCTTGTTCTTTCAATAAGTTATTTGCCTATCCTAACAGGATAAAAAGCGCCATATAGTGTGATGTGAAAAAAGACACAATATTTACTTATAAATAAATATAATATCTAAATTTGATAGCATTCATGGCACAGGGACACAAGTGTGCGACTATAAACACGACAGGTTGTGGCTTCGCTTCCCACTCGTAGAAATGAAATATTTAATATTTAATATTCATTTTCTCCCTCTGGTAACAAGGCAAAACGTTGAGATTAGCTACTCAGCACGCAATGCTTCCAGAATTAGTTGGAAGGAGGTGAAGGGAAGTGTCTTAACGAGAATGGAGTGTCTTAATACTAGGTTCCCAGTTCCCTCTGCCTACCCTACTTACTATGTCCGGGATACAGCGTGAAGCTAAATTTGCTATTTTACACTAAATGGACAGGAGATGTGGAAAACAGAGTCTTTTTGAGAAATTGAGATTTTTTCAATCAATAAATTCTGATTTTCTCAACTCTGACCATACCTTTATAACAAAATACAAGCAAATTAAATATCACTTTCAATACATATAAAGGCTATATCAGTTTTTATTATATTGTTAAGTCACGTATATTAATACGGGATATTTGGTTAAAAGTAGCGGAAATAAGTACGTAATAGGTAATTGTATAAATTAAATATGCTTTGTGATATAATTGAAGGTAATATATTTGGTGTAGTATGGTTAGGGTGCGGGTTTAATTTTATTTTCTCTAAATTTTATTCATCTAAAAAAGAAAATTGACTGACTGCCTTGTTATAACCTAATTTGATTTTTTTACGCATTTCGCAAGTTTTGCTGGGCAAAAGAAGAACAGAGTGTCTTGACACTAAATTTTAACGTTAAATGCTCAAACATCAGATATTTTTAAAGAGCTTGCATTTTTTTTAACTTTCTTACCAACTCTTTCAATTGTAATGAAGTTATTATAAAAATAATTAAAAAAAAAACTTTCTTCAGCATTAAAACACACAGATAACAATCAATATTGTAAAGCTCTAACAGTAAGTACTCTTTCCCACAGCGGACCATCTGATACGAGAGTACGCCTTAATTAGCCGACTAGCACTCGATTCGTGACTGTGGCATTGTTTTAATATAAATTTACGTATAAACGAGATTTTTTTAGTTTATTTTTTTCAGCTTCACGCTGTATCCCGCACACAGCAGGGTAGGGCAGAGGGAACCTAGTGTTAAGACACTCCGTTCAGCACTTTCCACCGAGTTCTAGAGGCATTGCGCATTGAGTGCCGGAACTCAACGCCGCGCTTTGCCGACACAAGAGCGAAGAAATGAAAATATAAATGTAAATAAATATTTTATCTCTTCGAGTGGGGATCGAAACCACAAACGATTTTATAGTCACACTTTGTGCCCCTGCGCCACGACTGGCCCCAGTTTATTTAGTTTATTCATTGGTTTTATATGGCAATATTGTGGGCTTAGGGCAGGGCATGTAGGTAGTCGTGAGTTTGAATCTTATACGAGCAAATTGACCTTAATTATTTTTAGCACGTTTTGATTTATTATTTTTTTGAAGTAATTATGTAACTATATATTAAAATCTAAGAAACTGAATTTGATATATTTTTAATTATCGGATCGTGACCTCGAACTTGACCGTTATATAAAATAATGTTAATAAGGTCGTGTGATAATGGAGCCACGCTATGAATAGTGGAACTCTTCACTTACTACTAAATCTAGAGTTGATGCTCTCTTAATTTATTGCTTCGACCACATTTTTCATTTCAATTGTAGCACTTGGTATATACAACGTGTTTTTTTCAGGCTATTTCTTTATATAAAAATCCTTTTACTGTGTTGTTGGCAAACCTAGTGATTGTTTTTTTAAGCTTCACCCTGTATTTTGCATGTAGCAGAGCAAGAAAAGGGAACATAGTGTTAAGACATTCCATTTCCCACTTCCCACTCAAATCTGGAGCCATTGCGTGTTGAGTGGTGGCGCTCAACCCCGCGCTTTGCCTTGACACCAGAGCGAAGAAATAAAAAAATTAAACATTTCATTTCCTCGAGTGAGATCGAAACCAACAACCTATCCCGTTTACAGTCACACGCTCGTGCCCTGCGCCACGGCTGGCCTTAAGCACTTTATTTGGTACAAAGCAAACTTACCGATTAAATTTAATTAATTGGTTAACATATCGTTCTTTATACAAACATATGTACATCAACATCCACTCTCATCAGATAATTAACTTAATGAGGCACAAATTGGCTTCTTGGCGCAGTTCGATTTTGTTTTTTTAGATAAACTTGCTTTTGCGGTCTGGTTATGTAGGATTAGAATACGTATTATTATTTTTGCACTAATATTTTTAGCAGCATATATAACATCGCAGTCTACAGCAGCTTCTTCTAGCCAGTAAATAAAAATCAGCTTCACGCTGTATCCCGCACACAGCAGGGTAGGCAGAGGGAACCTAGTGTTAACATACTCCGTTCGCCAGTTTCCGCCGAATTCTGAAGGCATTGCGTGTTGAGTGGCGCAACTCTACGCCGCGCCTTACCTCGATATCAGAGCGAAGAAATGGAAATATAAATTTAGATAAATATTTCGTTTTCTCGAGTGGGGATCGAACCGAAAACCAGTCGATTTTACAGTCACACTTTGTGCCCCTGCTGTGCACTATTGCACTACTGGCCTCTTCTAGACAGTATTACACATTTTTCTTGTTTTAATTGCTTGTTGAATGGCGTATATTAACCCCAATTGTATTCAGCATTAACAGTCGGAACTCATTTAAATTTTACGGATCTGGACTTCCGATAACTATGAAATATTGGTTAAAACAGCTTCTAATCGTTATACATATTATTACTTAAAATGAAAAATCATGAAAGTAATCTAACAATCGTCTCTAAATATCTATTCAACGACACACCACTTAACGCAGTTCGTCGATTTTCATTTTGACAATATGACGACTGGTTCTCGGTCTGATGATTTTGATTACTTTCATATCTTCAGTGACACTCGCAAGGTTAAGACGAATCGATTGACGTAAGAATCATCAAAATTCGCCAAGGCGTATGGTCTCTACAACGCCACATTGGATCACACGCACATACCTACATACATACATGGACTCATACATTGTGCCACCGGGCCACGACGGCCTCAACAAGGAACAAAATCTCCAGCTTTATAATATAAGCATAAAAGTATAAATATATGAACGAAAACCCAATAGTATTTATTATTGTTTGGATAAAGAGACATCTGGTACAACCAGGTGACAGATGCACCTGTCCACTTCACAAAACGGATTCAATTTCATAACCAATATTAGCAGTAGCTAAGTCTGTCTTAGTTATTCAGTTGCAATATTGTTTATATGTTAAGGCTGTAGTGGTACAACTATAAATGCGACGGTCGTGAGTTCGATTTCCACTCGGAGGAATGAATTATTTTCGTTTTTTATTCCTCGCTGTGGTAAGAAGATAAAGCATGGCGTTGTATTCAATACACAATGGTGTCACCACCATCACAGACTGTTTTAACACCAGGTTCCCTCTGCGTACTTTGCTACATGCGTGATAAAGCGTGAATCTAAATCAGCTTCACGTTGTATCCCGCAGACAGCGTGGTGAATCTAAAATAATAATAAATCAACAATCATTATAAATGTATTTAACAACCGGTTCCTATAATAAGATTTAAATCAGTCTCGTAAATCCAGATCCAAGTGACATTATAATATATATCGAAATATGAATATTTTATATGGTCTTAAGGAGCTTTGTGTTTCTAAGCTTTGAAGAGACGGAAATATATTTCTCTATAATCTCCATTCATTTTTAAACTTTATGTCAGTCTTGGCGCAGGGGCGCAAGCTTGCGACTCTGGATGTGGGATGCGACAGGTTGTGGGTTCTTGAGGAAACGAAATATGTAATATTATAATTTTTTTAGTTAAGTTTCGCAATTCAACCCGCAATGCTTTTTTTTCCTATTGAGGTACGCGACTCCAAAAAAGAATTAAATTCAATATTCAGACCTCAATTAGTGCCAAGTACAATAGGTATCCTTTTTAATAAAATAAGACTACATTTCCACCAACATATAAACATATAACAAAGTAGGCAGAGGGAGCCTAGCGTTAAGACACTCTACTCTCCATTTTCCGCCAAATTCTGGATACAATATATTCATTTGTTTTTATTTCGCTCCGCTCGATAGAACTGAGTGAGATCATTTCAACTCTTTCTTGCCGCTCCGTCCTTTGCAAAATCAAATCAGCTTCACGCTGTATCCCGCACACAGCAGGGTAGGCAGAGGGAACCTAGTGTTAAGACACCTAGTGTTGAGTGGTAGAACTCATCGCTGCGCTTAACCTCGACACCAGAGCGTAGAAATGTAAATATAAATTTAAGTAAATATTTCAGGCCTGTCGTGGCGCAGTGGCACAAAGTGTGACTGTAAAACCGATTGGTTGTGGGTTCGATCCCAACTCGAAGAGCTGAAATATTTACTTAAATTTATATTGACATTTCTTCGCTCTGGTGTCGAGGTTAAGCGCGGCGTTGAGTTCTGCCACTCAACACGCAATGCCTCCAAAATTCGGCATAAAGTGAGGATCGGGGTGTCTTATGACACTAGGTTCCCTCTGCCTACCCTGCTGTGTGCGGGATACAGCGTGAAGCTGATAAATATTTCATCTCCTCGAGTGGGGATCGAACTCACAACCAGTCGGTTTTACAGTCACACCTCGTGCCGCTGCGCCACGACCGGCCTCTTCTGCGAGTCAAAAAAGTCCTTAATGTGCCCGCTCTCATTACGGAAACCAAACTTGACACAGGCTTAACCCAGCGTCCATCCATTTTCTGCCCAGTTTCTCTAGATAATCTAAACATTATTATTTAGATTCACTTAGAAATTACAATACACACGTATCTCGATTCAAACCGACACATATTGTAGAAGAAAGCTAAAGATACCACACACTGTCATAAATATAATTAATCATAAATTTTAAACTTTTTAATACACGAAATAAATAACAGTATTAACAATGTATAATTGAGCGTAACATAGCGTTTTATAATTGACCCAAGAGTTGTGAACGGAGACGACGTTTCTAATAATTTAATATGGTAATAGCCGCCTACGGTTGTACCTATTATTGAAAAAAGGGTATTATTATATTCAATTGTATTTTTTTCACGCTGTGAAACAATGTTTGATGATGGTTGTGGGTTTTATATCAAATTTCTGTTTCTTTTTGCCTAATAAAAGATTATAAGCAGAATTTAGCGGTATTAGGCCGTCTGTTTGTCTGTAAAAGCAACAAGTCAAATAAATACATTTTTTTTTTAATTTATTTTTCATGCTCTAGTAGACAAAGCGCGGCGTTGAGTTTCGTCACTGAACACGCAATGTATGAAACTTGGGCGGTAGATGGGAAACCTAGTGTCTTTACTTCTAGGTTCCCTCTGCTTACCCTGTTAGGTACGTGGAAGAAAACAAAGCTGTTTTTTTAAATGCAATGTGATTTAAAAATAACTGCCTTATTTTTTTTCTGTTACTAAAAGAACAAGGCCTTTATTAAATAAGATTTTATATTGTATGTAATTTTGTTTGTATATTTTCTAACAATCACAACCATAGTGACACAATGGAGTGTCTGATTGCAACAGTAATATTTTCTATTCAATAAATTCTGTATACATATATAATAATTGACGGCAAGAAGTTCCCCATCTCAACATCCAATGCCTCCAGAATTTGGCGAAAAATTAGGACGGAAGTATCTTACACTAGGTTCCCAGATCCCTCTGCCTACCTTCCTACGTTATAGGTAATGCTACAAAATACGAATATTTTCAAAAATGGGATTTGAACCCACGTCCGGCTCTACAATCATCTATCTTAACTACAATGACACTATTATTTCTTAAAACAAAGAAAACGAGAAACAAAACCAACAGGCCAAACTTATTGCTTGACAGTCACGAACACGCCGTACTAACATTGAAATAAAATTGAAATAAAAGAAAATATACTTTATTTTTAAATACAAATAGAGTTTAAAATGCTTTAAACTTAAAGATAGGATACTTGCGACGCCCGTGACGTCTCTATTCTCTATAGCATAAAACAAAAGCTTTTGTGTGTTTATTTTTCATAGATTATGTGCTGATATTCGTTTTTTCGAATTTATTTTTCCAAACTTACCGACCAGAGGATTCACGCTGTATCTTGTATATAGTAGGGTTGGCAGAGAAAAGTGTCGAGACACTCTTTTTTTTACTCTCCATCCTAATTAGGAATATTGCTTGTTGAGTCGTGGATATAATTATCAACGAGCTGATGATATGAAAATAAATAATTTCACCGAACTGAAATCGAATACAAAGTCGTATAATCACGCTCACCGCTCACCCGCACCGACGAGACACCGCTCTACTGCGCCACAGAGGTCTCAAATGTTAAATTTATAAGGATTTATAAAGAAAAAGAAGTAAATGTGTCCCTTTTCACAGTCCCACGCCTGATCGGAGGTGACGGGGAACTCGTATGAATATCGATATTATTAATTAGGCTTCTGTGGTGGTCTTTTTGAAAGAATTATTAAAATTAAGGCATTACATATTAGTCAGTGCGGTTTATTGTACATATTTTGATGTAACTTTTCTAAGAGATAAGGTAGAGGTAAATTTTTTTCTTATATTAATTACAATTTTTATTAATTCTTACATGACACTCCGTTCTAAGGAGAGTAGATGAGGTCACGAAGAAATCATTTGCATTTCCTCGCTCTGTTAACAAGATATGGCCCGGTATTGAATTCCGTGAGCCAACACGCGCTGCCTGGCGTAGAAAACGGAGTGTCCTAACATTAGGTTCCATCTGCCTACCCTGCAATGTGCGGGAAACAGCGTGAACCTAAAAAATAAATAATATTTACAAGTATGTATATGTCTGAATACATTATATATACATGCCCTTTATCCAATCCCATAGTAAAAGGTAAGAACAGCGCGGGTCATCGACCGCAACCTATGGTATTGTTTGACCTATCGTGACCACTTGCCATTATGGTAAGTCCTTAAGATAGGAACCTATAGTGTATACGTATATTGTACTGGGAACTCTCAGTATTTATTTAAATACAGGTTATACAAGAAGCACCTATGAAAAGTCATTTTGTGTACCAATTTCAATTTATTCAAAAAGTATTCAGCTATGAAATTGCAGCTTTTTAGGTTCACACTAATCTCGCATATAGTAAAATACTCACAAGGAACCTAAATTAACAACACTCCGTTCCCCACTTTTCGCATAACTTTTCGAGATATTGCCTGTTGAGAAGCGTAACTCAACGCCACGCTTTTTAAACACAAATTGCAAATTTTCAGTATTAAATTAACCTAACTTTACTAAGTTTTATGAGAAAAAAAAGTGAAGCTGCTATTTAAAAATACAATTTCTACAAATACTTAGAACATTTAGAACAGAGTGGCATATCTCTATGTATATTACATATATCTTGCAGAATTTACTTTCACGCTTTACTATGGAGACTAGAGAAAAAGGAAATTCAAGTGCTACGGTCTCTGCATACTTCTTCGCCTCTTCCACTACTATTAATCATACATGACGCCGGGGAGGCCTCATGCTACTTAAGTGACCTTCCTCCAGTATCACCGATACTATTTGAATCAGCTATAGGCTGTATCTCTTACACAGCAGGGTAGATAGAGAAAATCTTGTTTTAAGACACTCCTTTCCCCATTTTCCGTTGAATTCTAGAGGAATTGCATCTTTAGTTAGGCCGAATTCAGCGCCGCGTTTTGTCTTGACACTAGAGTGAAGAAATGAAAATATAAATTTAAATAAATATTGGATTACCTCAAGTGGGGGTCGAACCCACAACCAGCCGGGTTTATAGTTATACATTTGAGTCCCTGCGCCACAGCTGTACCTACTACTAATAACAACATATAATAATTATTGAGCCCTTTGCAACGGATCAGCGTCCTTTTCTCGTCCTGATAACAAGACACAGCGCGGCGTTAAGTTACGCTACTCAACATATAATAAAATCAAAAACAAGTCTGTAAATACAAAGTTCCTTCGCCACACCGTGCATATGTAGGGTACACCATGCAAGAAAAAGCAAGAAACAAAACTAAAACAAGAACGTATTATAATTTTTTATAAGTGAATAAATAATAAAATATTTCTATCAACAGAGCCACACTTGTTCCAGCATCCTCAACTTATATGGAATATCAAGATTTTTTCTCACAAAATACATTTGTACAATTAAAATTCTACACATTTGTCAATTTGTCACCGTTATCTTATAACTATAAAGAAAAAATATATAAAGTTTTAAAGACTTATTATGCCCATTCTGTTAATCGAGATTAAGTTGAAGTTAATTGCCATTAGTGGTTAATAATTTGTAAATTAAACGATCCAATCGATTTAATTGTAATTAATTATTTATAAACAAGTTGTGCTCTTATGAATATTGAGATTTATTTTTAAAAAAACGAATTTAACGAAGATGTAGTAAATGTCATTATGGAACAAATGGAATGTGTTTAAATTGTACACGCAATGGTAATGGGTTTGATTCCTATTAGAAGTTTATTTTGCTTCACGTTGTATCTTGCATATAGCAAGGTCGGCAGGGGAAACCTAGATACCTAGTGTTAAGGCACTCCGTTTCCTTTAAGATACTTCCGTTCCCCTTGTATCCCTTGTTTACTTGCGGCCGAACTTTTTTTAGCATTGCCTGTTGAGTGGCTGAACTCAACATCGATTTTAGTCTTGTACCCAGAGCGAGGAAATGAAAATATATTAAATATTTCATTTACGTATATGAGAATCGAACCTACAACGTGTCGCGTTTACAGTCACATACTTGTGCCTCTGCGCCACGACTGACCTAACTAGAAGAATATTCATATTAGATTTTTTATCAGTTCACATATTGTTGTGATATATGTTGGTGTATATTCTTGACACTCAACAGACAATGTCTTTGAAAATGGATAATCTCCAAATTAGAATATCTTAATACTATGGTTTCAATATTAGAGATGGAAATAAACCATAAAAATTAGTACAATATTTAATATAAACATATCGTGAATATTAATGTAAAAATCAATCAAAATTCGCTCTAAAATGAAAGAGTTTACTCTTAAAGATATTTTCGATATATCTCAAAAAACTAGAGAACGGAGTGTCGTAGTACTCTTCTCTCCACCTAACACAAACCGTTTAAAAAAAATAGAAAAAAAAAGTCGATATTAGCATAATACATTCACCTCACGAGTCGTATACACGGTGCTAGTGATGTCTTCTCAGAACACCCCCGTCACGTACACAAAGCGCCGCTTTTTGTTGCAATAATTGCTTTTCAAACCTGTATCGATGGGACGCCTTAAAATAGCTGACCTGCTGCAGAAAAAACGTATGGTAAAAGGTTGAAGTACCGGGAGGTATTCTTCTGTTTTTTAATACAGTGTGCCGTTCTCCACGCATTTTTCATGGTTTTGTAGTTGCAATAAAAAGAACTATGTTAATAAAACCGATTTCTTTTGAACAAGGCTTCATTTAGAAAATTTTTGTTAGTGGTAAATGGCAGAGGGTAGTCTGTGATTTAAGATGGAGATTGTTACTACGAATAAGAATATAACAATTTCACTACAGTAATTTTTCGTTAGTAATTTAAGCCGTTTATAATATTAAACCTTTTTGTTTAGGACTTACCACCGACGTCAAATTTCATCAGTAGGTAGCGCTTACTTACATAACTTGTTTATTACTAAAGAGATTTGTAAAGAATAAATAAATCAGGTTCACGCTGTATCCCGCACACAGCACGGTAGGCAGAGGGAACCTAGTGTAAGACACTCCGTTTCCCATTTTCTGCCGAATTCTGGAGGCATTGCACGCAAGTGTTAAGTGGCAGAACTCAACGCCGCGCTTAAACGCATAAATTTAAGTAAATATTTTATCTCCTCGAGTGGGGATCGAACCCACAATCAGTCGGTTTTACAGTCACACTTTGTGCCGCTGCGCCACGACTGACCTCATTTGTAAAGAACATACATACAAAATTTAGCACACGGACTTTTTGTGTACGTGCTATATAACATCATACGTATGGACAATATTATATATATACCTACATGTCAAACTGAAACTATCCTATTCAATTCAGTTAAGAATGACTCTATTAAAATATAATAATAATATATTAAAGACTCTACAAAGTATACCAATTTCCTAAAATCCGTTTGTATATAATAAATGTATTTATACATAAACATTTATATTCTTTTATTATGCAAATAGAGTATTGTGGGTTCTGTACAGTTTGCTATTGTAATGGTCGCCCACGCTCCACGTTCAATGTGCTGCGTGGTCTACAGAACATCTTGAACATATTTTTTTTACTTCATGTTTATAGCAGGCTAGCCAGAGGACAGCTAGTGTTAAGACATTTCATGCACTTCTTAAAAATAAAATAAAAATCAGCTTCACGCTGCATCTCGCACACTGCAGGGTAGGCAGATGGGACCTAGTGTTAAGATACTCCGTTCCCCACTTTCTGCCGAATTCTGGAGGCACTGCGTCTTGAGTGGCAGAACTTAACGCCACGCTTGTCCTCGAACCACGCAATTAGCATCGAGCACCGAGGGTCCCGAACAAATTCCAGGATTGTAAGTCAACGGGAAGTACAATTTACTAATATGAACAATCTTAAATTTGCGGGCTTATGCACTCATTTTGTATGAAACGATATACAAATATAAGTAATTTTTCTGTGCTAGAGACTACAGAATTGAACATTTGATATTAATGTCAGCCTTATACCTTCACGCGATCTAGAGATAAATGCGAGACGAGACCGACAGACAGGCAACAATCAAAAGATCCTGTAAGGATATTTAGGTACTGAATCCTAAAAATGGTAAAAGTAACCAAATTATACATAAAAGTTGCGCTTTTTAAACTTTTGACAGACAGGAGCTTAAGTGCATCCGTTTTTGTAATCCGACGCCTCGTTTGATGTTCAGGACCACCAGGACGCAGAATGTGATTAGGTTACGTACATTGTATTAGAAAACTATACTAATATTATAAATATAAAAAAAGAATTTGTGCGGTTGAACGCGCTGATCTCAGGAACTCACTGGCTCGATATACTTTTTTCTTGTGTTAGATATTTCTTTTATAGAGCAAGGCTATATTACATCACGGTAATCGTTTCGACGTAGGTACCTGTGGTCAGAGTTATTTTGGGCATTTTTTTTTATATAAATAGGCCAGTGGTGGCGCAGCGGCACTAAATGTGACTGTAAAACAGACTGGTTGTGGGTTCGATCCCCACTTCTTCGCTCTGGTGTCAAAGTGGAAAACGGAGTACGGGATACAGCGTGAAGCTAGAAAAAATGCAACTTTTATTCATTTTTTTTAGATTTAGGGTGAGGCTATTTTTTATATTGCCACAAAGCACGCGATATTTCTAGGTAAATTTTGGTGTTCTTAATGTGTCTGACCCACTATACCAGGTAATAGAAATTCATTTAGAAACACAACATAATATAAACATAAAAAAAACCAAACACTATAAAATAATCTAAGACAAAATAAAGACAATATACATTTCAGATGTTCAGATAACTTCAAGATAAAGGGGTACAAATTAAAATGCACGTATGCTGTATCTGCACCATCTGCGATGTATCGATCTCGTTCCTCGTTAAATGCCTACAATGAGATAAAAGTCTTTGGTTTGTTATTTAATTTAATTATATTAAGATCTTATGGTGCAGTGGATTTTTCTTTTAAATATACTATGGGTTTGAGTTCAAATATTTTTTAGGTTGATGCTGTATCCTGCACATAGCATGGTAGGCAGAGGGAACCTACTGTTAAGACACTCCGTACCAGACTCGTTCACAGAAAATTAATAAAAAATAATAGTTCGTTCCCCCAAGTGGATATCGAATCTACAACTGCCATGTCGCACGTTTGTTTGTTCCTGTGGGTTCGCAACAGAGGCAGCCTTAAAATCAACGCTTACGTGGAGAAATGTTTATATATTCAGTCTTAACACTAACTTCTCATAAACCTACTTATTTAGAAAACGTATAAAAATTTGAACGTAACGGAACTCGAACCCGCGCCACTTGGAAACTGACCAGGCGCTCTGACCACTAAGCCATACGTTCAACGTACGTCCCGTTACGTTCAAATTTTTATACGTTTTCTGAATAAGTATTTTTGTTCCTAAATGTGGAATAACACTTTAAAAATTTGAAGAAATACACTCTCAAATCTTTTGACAATAAGCAAAACTTTATTCAGGAACTGGTTTCACCAGTTATTTTTATTTTCCTCGCTCTGGAGAACCTAAGTGTCTTAATGGGAACGGAGCGTCTTAACATTAGATTCCCAGGTTCCCTCCTCCTCCTTCGCCTACCCTGCTATGTGCAGGATACAACGTTAAGCTAAAAAAAGACCAAAAAAACGTGAAGCTAAACAAATCCAAAACAATTATGTCTATCAGACAGACAACGCTACATACATATGTATAACAAATGATATATATTATACATAAATGTAAATCAAGAGCAGATCTTAAGATAATAGAAACAAGTGGACGTAATTAAGAGTAAGCTACGGTGGCTGTATCTTGCGTCCTCATCTACAGAATGTCAGCTAACGAATGATCAATCTTTCTTCTTTTGCTGTGCGTGTACAGATTTTGATAAAACTTGAATTTAGCTTCACGCAGTATCCCGTACGTAGCGGGAACACAGATAACTTATGAACTCAATATTAAGAAAATCCGTTGTTAAAATGGCCAAGTTTAACTTAACTTACGGCGTTGAGTTTCGTCAATCAACTCGCAACGCCCACAGGATTCGGCGAAAAGTGGGAAAATGAAGCGTCTTAACACTAGGTTCCCAGGTTCTCTGTACTTACCCTCTTCCGTGCGTGATACAGCGTGAAGCTAAAAAAAATATTATTCTACTTTGAAAAATGATAATAAACCTTATAGATAACAAAGAAAACATGAAAAAAAAACCACCAAAGGATATCAACACTTACGGACTATTAGTCTGGTAGTGGTGGACGGTAGGCCCACGCCCCACTTTTAATAACTAAACTCGAAGCCGTGAAAACGACATAACTTGTTCACATTATAAATAAATTCATAGTGCAATTTAATAATAATTTGTTAGAATCACGAACGTTATATTTCACAATTACCTACTACTACCAGCACCTGTTTGATGAGATGAGCGTTTACTTTATGTGTTATTGTAATTATCTTGACTTGTCTTTGTGAATGCCGACTGTTTATCAGATATTTTGTTTTTTCTTTTGTTACTCTTTTTTGTAGGGTAGCTATAGGTAATACGTAGAAAATAAAAAAGAGTGATATGTACTTATATCTCTATTTCTCTCCAGTCTTTATTTCGGACTTTTTACAATTTTTTTTTTAAATTTCATAAGTGACAGAAATAATCCAGTAATGCTACGCCATTATAGATTAGAACCATGTACTGCTGTGAAGCCATCGTGAGGCAATCAGTAATTATAGTGGGATTATAGTATGTTCGGTCCCAATTCGAGGGTTCCCATTTCCCCGTTCTACTCGCTAGTTATATAAATCTCGCGAAAGTAATAAATATAGTAATACATAAATTAAGTTCGTCTCAATTGTATAGGGTATAATGAAAAGTATTGAAGAAATAAACAATTAAATTTATTGTGTAATGTTGTTTCTTGTACGACTTTATAGTGCAAAGATAATTTTAATATTATTTTGGGGAAGATATTAAAATAAATATATTATTTTAAACATCATATTTTTTGACTTTAAATTATCTTAAATAATAAAATTGTTATTATAATGAATTAGTTTTTTTTTTGTCTTCCAGTGCAACCAGCATCATAGCAGGATAGGCAGACGGAACCTGGTAGACGCTCTGTTCCCCTTAAGGTAATTCCGTTTTGCCTTTCCGCCACACTCAAAAGAATTTGTCTCGTTACCAGAGCGAGAAATTAAAAACAAATAATTTACAATCGCACGCCCTTGCCGCTGCGCCACGGCCGGCCTCGAATGAATTAATAATCCAAAATAAACATAAAACTTATACGGTTAGTTTAGAACTCTCTCTCCATTTGTTAAAATATTAAGTCAAAGGTCCTAAGGTCATCCGTCAAGGTTGTACACAATATTACATTTATTATATGAGTCGAAGTATAAAAAAGAGTTTACAACCACAAACCCTTTTTTATATATACGTACATATTTTAGTTTGCCTAGTCCATAAGGTTTTGTCGTTCGGCATAATTTTTAAAAGAATGATGGAATATGGAGAAGGAAGTGTCTTAACACTATGTTCTCTTTGTCTGTCTAACCCCTATTGCTGTAAGCTAAATATGACAAATTTTCTTTACCTTGATTTAAAAATTAAAAACTACTCGAGTCTAATTAGGATTTGTAAACAATAGCCCAAAATTTGAGTACTTCAAATACTGGGGGTGGAAAATAAATGCTAGGGGCCCTAAGTACCGGCTTAATTAGTGAAGTAAGCGGGAGATTTACCCAGGGTTGGATTTCTATACTACAAATGTACGAGTATTATACATACGTATATTTGAGACCGTCGTGGCGCAGCGCAACCGCTTTCGACTATAAAGAAAATGTTTCTGGATTTGATACCTATAGATAGTTCAGCCATTCTACCAGGAATGTCTCGAATTCAGGCTAGGTTTTCGTTTACTATACTGCACTAAACACGCAATACCTTAAGAATTCGGCGGAAAGTAGGTACAAAAGTGTGTAAATGGGAAACAGCACTCTTAAGACACTTAACACTATATTCCCAGGTTCCCTCTGCCTACCCAACACTATGCGGGATACTGCGTGAAGCTAAAAAACTCAGCGTGAAGCAAATCACATTTTCAAGCAAAATTATTAATCAATCATCGACGTGTCTGGAACGTGATCGAGTGGCGGTTCGCGACGAGGGTGCAGAGTATCATCAAATATAAGTACCTACTATCTAGGTATAACATAGGCTTAAGATTAAAAGGACTCCCAAGTATCTAAAAGTATTTTTTTTCTTGGGTAAAGGATTTTTGTTAGGTCATTTAGAATAAAATTTATTTTAGTAATACGAGTAAATGGACATGAGACTATAAGCTCCACGGTCGTGAGTTCAATTCCAACTCGGTATAACGAACTATTTTGGTTTGCTTTCTCTAATAAAAACGCGGCGTTGTATTTAGCTACTCGACACAATTACGTCAATTAATAAGTAGATATTAATGTAAAAAGATGATAAGATATAATCAGAAGACGAGAGAGCATATAATAACAAAACACTATGTACTCCGTTTACTTTAAAATATATATATATATAACTTAAATAAAAATTATGTATAAAAAATCAAACATTTTGAACCTGCTACTGTCACGTCCATATCAAGTATAACAACAATAGTGTTAAAAATAATTAAATGCGTGCGTATATCACGACTTGGCTTTTGTTTATACGCTAAAAGGGCCGTTTCCGTTAGGATTATATCCAAACGGAACTCAAACAAAAGACTAATGGAAGTAAATTTAAATATATAAGCATTATTTAGCGACCATCTGGTGTAGCGACAATATGCTGTTACGGAAGTCGTATATTTAATTCCTGTATGAAGTAAATAATTAAGGGTCAGGACGATACTTGTTACCTAATTGTAATTAACAAAATGTTCAACAGCTCGGCAAAATTATTATTAATATGTTATGAGTAACACAAAAATATATATGTTTACAAAACATTAAAATTTAACATAAGAAGTACCGAAAATTTCAACCAATCTTTCAAATCCTATTGAAACTTCCTTTATGTTATAAAAAGTCCTTTGAAAGTCAAAAAGTCAAAAGTCGAAAAGTCCTTTGATATGCACAAGACAAGCTTCAGTACAAAACATAAACTTAACAACCTAAATCAATGGAGGCCGTCGTGGCACAGCAGTGCAACATCTGGCTGCAAATGAGACGATTCTGAATTTTATTTTCAAATGGGGAATAAATATTATTTTTCCCGTTATGGTAACTAGACAGAGTGAGGCGTTGTTGTGAAACTATAAAAACTATCTAAAATTAGAAACAAAAATGTAAAACTCCATTACTATTGCATATACTATTCATCACTGACAGTGCAATTTGTAATAGCACATCAATCCACGTACAGACAGACAGCCGTTCTATATATCGTCGCTTGAGTGGCGACGAGAGGCAACTCTCATAATACCAGTTTCGAGACAATGTACAATAAACGTGAAACGATAAAATAAAAAATACAATTTAAAATAAAATCATACAAAAATCTTATTAAAATTTGATTTATGATTCAGAAATTGTAGAGACAAATCATATTTTTTGTTCAACGTTTCCAAGTTACTATTTATTATCTGGAAACTTATATTATGTAGGTTAACTCTCTTCACTGACAAACTGACGATATATACCTATATATAGATATTATATATAAATATAGAGACAACCTGTATTACGCCTTCAGTTCCCATGCCATCCCGTAATTCTGTTCGCTCCATTGAGTTCCAGGCATTTTCCAGTAAAACATATAAATATGCATTTTCCATACAATTTATTTTCTATAATTTTTTTAATTTATATGTAAATCGCTTTTATATGTAAAGTTTTAGTTCACACTGTTTTGTAGTTACTTTTTTATATGTGATATGTAGGCTGTACAATTATGTTTATTTTTATTTCAAATATTATATTAAGAGACGTACTCAACAATAACACTAAAATTGCCCATATACTATTTTATATAGAATATATTAAATTTTTTTCTTTATTAATTACCTTTAAAATATAATGGCACATCATAAACTAATAAATGGCTATCATAAATAGTAATTTCACAGATCTTTTATCTTTCAACAATTAAAATGGGGTTATAAATTCAAAAACAAAAGGTGTGAGAAAAACACACGTCGGTTAGTATGGAGTTATGTCACATTAAACCAAGTTTAAATCGCAATAAGAAACGAACAGCGCATAACTTGCGATGTCCCTATACAGTGCAACTTTTTCGAAGCCTAAAAAGTCACTTGAACCTACTATGATCATCTATCTTTCTCTAGCTTGCGAGAATACAGCGAGTGTAAGTGGGACAGAAACGCAAGCAACTAGCGTCTCTACTTTAGTAGAGCCTGAGACATTAAAAGCAGTGGTTGTGTTTATAATTGTTTTGTTTGAAAAGAAGTTGTTAAAATTATTCGGCATTTTCTAGAAAAGTGTTATTAATGAATGTATAAAAGTGTTTGCTACAGTGTAATGATGATGTAAAGTGTAAGTGTGTCTGTTGTGTGCTCAAAGTGTTTTTTCGATTGCGGAACGGACTTATTGAAACCAGCAGGTGAGCGTCTTATTGGTTTTCGGGTTGCGTATATTTGGTTAATGTAGAGACGGTTTTGAAATTTTTCCTTGAAATTATTATGTTTATCAGATACTTATGTTTATTGTTTATATAAACATATAACGAATGTTATTTTTACAACAAGTGCGTTATTTAAATTTAGATGAAATTGTTCATGATATATTAATAATGAGGCCGGTCGTGGCCCATCAAGATACTCCTAGCGGCACGAGGTGTGACTGCAAAATCGACTGGTTGCGGGTTCGATCCCCACTCGAGGAGATGAAATATTTACTTAAATTTATATTTCCATTTCTTCGCTCTGGTGTCGAGGTTAAGCGCGGCGTTGAGTTCTGCCACTCAACACGCAATGCC
>DWQW01002321.1:0-27557 GCA_018249695.1 Heliconius erato demophoon | reverse complement strand
TTTGTTTGAAAAAAAAACTTTTTCATTTTTGGGAATTTATTTTTTTCTGAATTATATTAGGCTTTTATAGAGTAGTTAAAACTGTGGTTTCATTTAATGTGGTGCTGACACTTCCACCCTGTATATTAAACAAATAAATAAAAATATTGTTTATTATTTATTTTTCATTTTATTTTTTGTTTATAAAATTATTGTTTGTAATAATAAAAAAAATATTCATAGCTGTTATGTGAAAAAAGACAATAAAAATCACTGACTTGACTGTAGTTGTAACTTTTTAAGTAATGAGTAATGTCAACAGAGTCCAAATAAATATTTTATTATTTTTTCTTTTATTAATTATTACTATAAATATAATTGTTAAAACATAAATCTTAAATTAAAACTAGTATTCAGATTTTGAGATAAAATAATATATTTTTTTAAAGAATCAGAATTGGTTTTTGATTTAATCAAATAGTTATTGATATATCTAAGCATTTACATGTTTTATTACCCTTAGTTGAAATAGTAACGAGAACTTTATAATTTATATAAAAAAAATGATAGTATTAGTAAGTGGTACTTGTAGTTTTGAGGCCAGTCGTGGCGCAGCGGCACGAAGTGTGACTGTAAAACCGACTGGTTGTGGGTTCGATCCCCACTCAAGGAGATGCAATATTTACATAAATTTATATCTCCATTTCTTCGCTCTGAATTTAACGTAATATTGGATTAACATATTAATTGGACTGAAATAATTTGATAAAATTGTGTGTAAAGTGTAATCCTAAGTGTTGCGTTGATTTAATATCACTTCGCCGCCGTTAGCTATATACCTACGCTAGTTCCTGCGACTCGATTTCTTGAATAAGGCGTGTGCGTCGTTGCCGCTTTGATAGGTAAGTGTGCGTGTATGTGTGTGTGCGTGTTTATAATATTCTTGACAAATGGTGTTTTATTTTAAAACGATAATTTTATTATTTATTTTGTTTGAAAAAAAACTTTTTAATTTTTGGGAATCAATTTTTTTCTGAATTATATTAGGCTTTTATAGAGTTGTTAAAACTATGGTTTCATTTAAAGTGGTGCTTACACTTCCATCATGTATAGTATATACCACATAAATATCATGTTACATTAGTTATATAAGCAGTAGTTTAGTTTAGTTTGAAATGACTCCTGTTCATTATTTAAAAATAATATAACTTTCGGGCTAGTCTCGATTTTATTCTCGACAATGATGTATGGAACAGCTGATTTTTTTTCGATATTTGGATATCCTCATAAAATTTTCGTTTTGTTTAATTTACTAAAACATAAAGATGATCAGATATTTTAATTATAATTTAAAAATTATTTGCTAAGCTTAGGGTAAAACAACATAACAGGGTAACACTGATCAAACGTTTTCTGTGCACACGTATTCTGCGCAATTTTACGCGAATACCTCCTATTATCAATAAGAGTTTTGACGGACTATACTCATTTCATTGAAAGTAGCTAAAAAAATTAATATAGTTTAATTACGAATATTTTTGTATATATTAAATCACTGAACTTGTCTAGACTGAACTTGTCAGAATCACTGAACTTGTCTACTTGTTTATTATTTAGTAAGTTTAAATATTTAATATGCTATTCATCTTCTTAAAATAATTTACTATTAATGAGAAACACAAGAAAATTTAAATTTGTGCGATCCGGTGAACTGCCAGTTTTCAAATTAGTTACATATAATATATTATTAGCTAAATGTACAATTAGCAAATATGTAGTTATTACAGAGTACACGTAGAAAGGATGTTTTTAGGCACTTTTATATAGATTTATTTCAATCGAAAGAACGAACCGAAGAATCTATGTATTTATTTAATATTTCCTTGAAGATTAAAAAGGTCTTTATCTCTGTTAATTAATTACGACTTAAACTTAACTGTTATGATTTATGAAGGTAACCTTCACTAACAATTCAATTTTGTCTCCGAACTCAAAAAACTCTGAATAATAGTGCTTTAAATTTATTTTTTTTTCAACAGTCATAAAACCAAGGCGTTTCGAATGTTTTTTTTAGCCAAGAACCTTACCAGCGCGACTGCTATATAAGCTCTAAAGAGAAGAAGACTGTTTAAAGATCGCTTATTAGCACCCAGACCAATCCGAAAAACTTTTTTTAAAGAAAGTTTTTATTTAAACCCGCTAAAAAGGAGAAGAATATTTGAAGATCCCTTATTAGCACCCTGACCAATCCGATGGCCCAATCATCCTCCCAGACAGAGATGGGTCCCACTTTCAACTTAGTGAGTACGTACGCATACTGTCTTATCTACATACATATTAGTCCCAAAAATTTCAGCTTCGCTTTAGCAAACTGGCCCTGGGATCTTGGGCTATATAGTCTCTATATTTAAGCCAGCGTTTATAACTACCATTAAAATAAACCAAATCAATTATAGATAAGCGAATGAATATATTTTGAAAAAAATCACCTATTTGCTTGTGCGCCGGACTTTGCCACATACTCCTCACGATTTAGAGCCGTTTTTAGCCTTGGCCCGTTCCGCGTAAGCATTGTAACGGTCATCCGAAATAATCTCGATCTCCAACTGTAAATTGTCAAATTGTCTTTCTGTAAGCCAATAATGTATCATATATATAAGCGTCGCTCCAACTTGAGGCGCTGCAAGTCAGAAATCGTCTCGCAACTAAGAAGAACACTAGTATAAATCATTTATTATGGCCTTCATGCTGCTTCTTTTTTCTAATTAAAGCTATATAAAATAAGCATAATAAAAAAAAGGAAAGGTAATGCAAAAATAATAAATAGTTATGTAAAAAATACAGCAATTACTAATTTGTAACTAAATAACAAATGCAAAGTAAATGCAATGAGAGGTCAAGGTCAAAAAAGCAATGCAACTCGCCCAACCAGACCGCACAACTGACGAACCATTGTTATATTTGTAAGCAATGTAATATAATTATATGTAATAAGCGATAGCAATAAGCGCCTTATACTATTAGCGTAATAGTTAAAAGGGATAGAGAAAATAAAAAGAAAAACAAATTAAATTTACGGAAGACTACTAATATATTTTAACGATAGGAAAAGAGAAAAGAAGAGAATAATTGGACCGACTCACGAAATATCCTTTCCTTGTGGTGTTTACATGGTATATTTCTTATCCATCGACAAACTGCACAGTCATGCTCGTAGGTGCGGTAACATAGATTTTATGTTAATGTTTTTTCGAAGAATTAAACATTTTCCTAAGAACTATGTTAAATATTAAAAGGCTGTGAAGGAGTAAAGATAGATTCAAAAAAAAAGAACTAATACAGGGTATTCAATATTTTATAGTAATTGCAATGAGTGCGTTGTCGTCTGGATAGCAAAAGAGCGGTTATAGTGGCTGGCTCCGCGTCGCGTCCACTCTGTCCCCGCGCCCCTCCCGCCGATAGCCGCCAACCGCCACACGGCGCCGGCCGATATGAGAGGCTCTTAGGGGATTATTTTGCATGCTAACATTTTGGCATATTGACAAGAACATACATAAAATATGTTCAAGTGAATTGGGAATCTCTCCCTTTTTTGCAGTCGGTTGAAAATGAGAACTTCCTCTTTTTTAAGTTGGTTGAAAAGAAATGCAATGATGAGAAATTTCACTTCAGACACCAATTTTAACAGTGGTTTTCCTTGTAACTATTACAGTACAATTATAGTTTTTTACCAAAAAAAAACAAACTTGCTCAATTTCAACCGGACCCATAATCAGAACCTAATCAAACTTTCACTAAACTATCCTTGAAGTTGTATCCTTTCAAATAAAAAAGAATTATCGGAATCGGTTAGCGTGATATTGGGTTATTCGTCCATTTGTCGCACACATTCTTAATGCAAATTTAAAATTTATGTGATTTTCCCATAGATACCATTGCTAAAATGAATTTTAAAAAACGGAACCACGCGGGAAGCACTAACTTTTAAATAAAAAAAAATCATCGGTTCACCCAGTCAACAGTTCTGAGGTAACAAACATAAAAAAATATACAGTCGAATTGATAACCTCTTTTTCTTACAGAAGCCGGTTAAAAATGAAATTAATATCTGCATATCACAATTGATTTTACTAAAATTATAAAATTTTCTTTTATTTTTAAGATGTAACACAAATTATGGCAAAAAGGTCTTGGTATGGCAAAGGTATGGCAAAAAGCCGCTAGTGATTCAACATCATGTAAAAATTCTCTAAAATTAATTTTAGGATCTGAGCAGCACACGACCACCACGACTCTTTTTTAAAATTGTAGGATCTTGAAACCCTATCCAGCCTGCCAATCCGGCCAGGTTGAATACGGCACGGGGCCCTGGGGCACCCGCTGTAATTCTCGGGTTTTGCATAGCATGCAGTTAGGCGGGGTGGTGGGGTTTGGGACCTTACTGGGGCAATCTGCAATCCCATGGTCTCCTTGGCATTTTCCGCACCTAGGACGCGCGTTGCAGTTACGGGCAGAATGTCCGTAAAGTTGGAAGTGGTGGCACTGCTCAATCAAACCACGATTGCGGAGAGGCTCCACGAGGCCGTCACGGAGGCCTGTCAAGTAGCAAATCGAATTAACGTTAAATATATTCTTTCCTGCGTGGGAAATATCTAAAATAACTAAGACTCTATCATACGGTCATTTTGTTTTAAAATGGTACATACAATGTAGCTCACGGACAGGGAAGCCTTGGGATTGAACGAGTACGAGTTTGGATTCAATCTCCTTAGGGATTGGTTCCCTTTACCATAACGCGTAAGCGATAGGACACTGGACCTTAATGTCATCCTGGGTGGTTCGTGCAGTGGTGAAGTTCACCTTCTGCGCGATCATCCAGGCGAACATCATTTCCCAGGCCTACTTGTCCTGATGAATGACGGGCGGAGTCATGCGGACGCGTGATGTCATCGTCGCAGGGCCTGAGGTGCCGTCGATTGATGTGCGGTCGAGGTTGCCCGAGAGGCCGTTGGTGATGGCGCGTAAGCCACGGCCTGAGTGGCCACGTTTACCGCGAGGAGCGGAGAAACGGTATCGCCACTGTTGACACGCACGACAGGTGCGGCAGCAACGACTAATTTTTTCGGTACTTTGGAGATCGCGGTGTTCTCGACGATCATCGCCTTCCTTTTAGGCGCTTCAGTGACGACGGTCTCGAAATCGCCGTCTGCGCAACCCGTGGCTACTTACTTCCATTTCAGTATCGATGGTTATGTAATCCCGGACATTGGTTTGTGGGCTTTTACTTGTTAACTCCCTCGAAACGCTGGGGGGAGTTAACCTTGATGGACTGAGCGAGTCCGTCGTACGCGATCGCCTGGGAATCCTTAAGAAACGCTACGACTTCGTCCTTAGGGAGTTCGATATTATACACGTCCATATGGGTAAGTATGCATAAATAAGTTCTAACAAGTTTATAAGAATTCCGACATAGCTTGATGAGAACGTATGGTTTAGTGGTCAGAGCACTCAAACAGTTTTCAAGAGGCGAGGGTTTAAATCCCACCACGTTAAAATTTTTATACGTTTTCTAAATAAGTAAGACTATAATATTTTTTGTTCTATATAAAAATAATATTTCATAGAATTTCTTTTATAAAATTAATAAATTTGGACTAAATTATACTGTTTACTTTTGTTTGTGCATTAAATGTTGCCATAGAGCCATTTAATCGTCAGAAAAATATATTTATAATTTTATCTATGCGCGGGAATACTTGACATTGACAATAGAATTTAAAAGTTTTGATGTAAATGTAGGTAGTAGTTGATATCTGACCAAATATTACTAAATATATTTTTAAGAACAAGATTTGTAATGGAGGATGATGATAATAACGATGGACCATTTTCTGTGTGGCAAATGTTTAACGCGCCAATCTTGATGCTATTTGAGAATAATATAGAGCTAGCTGCTGATGGCTTAGATAGACTTTTAACATCTATATTAAAATTATCAGGGTAAGATATACATATTTTGAATATAAAAGCGTTATCCTAAAGTATAAATAAAATGACGTCGAGAGCGCTAATGTGGATCATCCCAATTTCATAACTAGTGCATCAATCGTATCCAATTGCAAAAAGATGTGAAACAGGGTGATGTTATTTCTCCGTAATCGTTTATTGCGGTGTTGGACTGTACAATGCGACGACAATATCAATGGCGAGTAACATCTCAGTAGTATTCCTTAAAGAGCAGGGCTTAAGATAAACATATATAAAACAATAATAATTTTTAATTAATATGTTATCTGCTCTACTTAATATCCGGTCCCCTACTAAGCGGACCGATAATCTAGTCATGTTCGCTGGAAGCTGCGCTGCTCAATGCTGGCAAAACAAGACTGATTGTCATTGATAGCCTGATGTGATGATGAAAATTTGCAAATAAAATCATTATATGAATAGATATCTTGTGTCAATTGTGTTTAAAGTAACTTCAAATCATTTCAAATAAAATGTTTTGAAATTTATCCACAGGGATTTTTCAGAAGTACTAGTACCAAGATCTTGTGTTTCGAAATGTCCAGATTCATACTATTCTGCTTTTAACACATGGCTACTTGGCAGATTATTTTATGTATGCTCTGTCAAAGAACTCACAAGGTAAGCATTATATTTACATTACTATGAAACTGTAATTTAAGATAAGTAATACTAAGCTTATTTTCAATATCAAATCTCTAATTTCAGAATCCACACAATGAGCAAAGATGCACAGTTAAAAATCATTAATATATTATGTGTCAATGCTGCATCATTTCATAGAAATCTCCACTCACAATATGTCTTAATATTAATAAAACTTCTTGAATATTATAAAGAATTTCCAGATAATGAGAAAAAAATATTAAAACTTGAAAATTTTACACCTGAAATAGTACAAATACCTAACATTGACATTAATTTGAATCCAATTTATGTAGAAGTAAAGGATATAACAACATGTAAATCATTAATAAATTTAATTTTACAATTGCTTTCTGAAAGCATTCCGTTAAACTTGTTGCAAACTCCTGACAATAATATGGAAAATGAAACTTTTACATTATTATTGGATGCCATACAATATTTTAGCATAGATGTTAAATATGTGTGCTTAAATTTCTTTCTTAGTTTAATAACAAATATGAACAAAATGTCCATAACAAAATTTTGTTATACTTTTCGCGTATGTTACAAAACTTTATTATATTCACTTGAAGCTATTGCACAAAACTTGAATGTGTTTTATGATAAATGTGAAATTGATGATTTATTACTTAACAATTTTAATGTAATGTTGTTGGAGTATATAAAAATAATTGAATGGGACCTTGATATTGAAAGAAAGCAGATTATAATGAGACTTTGTTGTGTAATATTGAGTAAAACTTCAAATAGAATTTTCAATAAAGAGTTGAAGTTACATTGTTTATTATTGAGTAACAAAATAGATATGCCTAGAGACTTTTTGAATATATCAGATATGGATTTTTGTGAAATTGAACAACTAGCAGAATGCTATAGCAAGAAAATTTTAGAACATATACAAATGAGCAAAGAAAATAATAAAATAAATATTATACAAGAAAATTGGTACTACAGTCAAGTTATATCTGTAATTAATTCAATTAAATCTTGTGAACAATCTAACACAGATGTTTATCTCATTAGCTATTATTTACAAAGATGTCACAGAGCTTTGGCAATATTAGAAATTGTTGAATGTAAAATTAAAAGGCAACATCATGAGAACATTAAAACTCAAGAAATAATATCTATGCAGAATGTAAAACAACTGTGGGCAACTTTAATTCAAATTCAAAGGCAACATAAATCACTTTTTGTTAAGAATCAGAACTTGTATGAGTTAATAACAAATATTGTATTTTGTACAGTAAACTTAGGTAAAAATTTTACAAGAGATGATAACTCAGTTATTCTGAGTTTACTTTGTTTCTTTGAAATACAGTCTCCTGATAAGGATTTTCTATTTAGTGACAGTGTAAAGTTAATGATTTTATCATCATTATTGATTGGAAAACTTCATTTGAAACCAAAATCAGATGATTGGGATAATATAATTTCGTCATTGTATAATTTCTTACTAAAACGTAAAGAGGCTTTAAATATAAGAGAGGTAACAGTTTTTTTTCCATTACTTTTCCCACATAGCAGGGTAAGCAGAGAAAAGGTAGTGCCAAATCACACTGTTCTGCACTTTTTGCCAGAACTCAATATTGCGCTTTCTCAGTATGGGCAAATGAATATAATTCATTTCTCTGAATAAGAATCGTATCCACAATTATCACATTTAGATTCAAATGCTCGCTGAGTGCACCAATTTGGTCTTAATATTTTATTTATTCAATATTAAATTCAATAGAATAAATTATTGAATAATATTTTTATTTAAATTATTATTTTTAATTGTTTATTTTTAACTTTTTTGTTCAGCTGTTATCATGTTTTGTTTATATTCTAATAGCTACTACTATTCTTTACAGATCACACAACTATGTCCACTTATAGTATTGAATAAAGTTGTTTCAACCAGCAAAATTATAAGTGACATTATGATTCATATATTTATGAGAAAAGAGGTTTCAGTACAAAATGAAATTATGGTAGCATTGATGCCTATAGCTTGCATGTCCTTAGGGACTTATAATGTTATTATAAGTAATGAAGAAAACATTGGCCATATTATTTATTCAAATAATAATATAAATTTGTGTCTAGTTTGTACCAAATGTCATAAGTTGTCCGAACATGTTAGCTCGGAAGCTATTTGCTTGCAAATAAGAAAAGACTTTAAAGTTATACAAAGTGAAAGCAATTCGATAACACCAACAAAAATATCAACATATGATGGCATAAGAAAACTCTTTGGAAATTTTCTCAATATGAAACTCTGTGGAGATAATAAAACATTTTGGAACTTAGTTCGATGTCTGTCTAACCATTATTGTATATTTAATTTTAATGTTTCAACTGAAATGGTTAATGAAAAATATTTTAAAGAAGTGCTAGTGACATTTAAACCTTTCATGACTGATACTCAGGTATGTATTTTTTTTATTATTATTTAATTTTATACATTGTTAAAGCCTATTGTGTCTGGGTTCAATTCCCACCTAAGAGAATGAATTACTTTTTCTTATTACCCTGCTCTACTAATTAAAGCGCAGCTTGAGTTTCGCTACTCAACATATAATGTATTGACTGCTCTCTTCCCACCTTGCTATATGCTGATCAAAGGGTAAAAAAAGGAATGTAATATTTTAGTGCTGCATAGAAACTTATAGGATTGATCAATATTGATCCAATCAATTATGATTAAACTTAAAATAATAAAAAAGAAGCCTAGGCTGTCGTGGCGCGGCATGTGACTAAACGCGATGGCTGTGGATTAGATTCCCACTGGGAGAAATATACATATTTAATTTTAAAAAAGGCACACATTTAATATTTTCCTTTTATTGCTCTAGTAACAAGATAGTAAGTACTATGTATCTTGCTATATGCGGGATACAGCGTGAAGGTAAAAAAATGTTTCTTTTTTTGTAGTATTTAATATTATTATTATTATAAAATCGAAATAAATCAATTAAATTAAAATTAATAAAATCAAAATAAATAAAATTTTATTATTATTATTTTAGGTTCTTAAGCACCCAGAATGGATTTCTTATAGAGATACAATATTGGATATGTGTATCAATATTTTGGCGAATTTAACAAAAAAATCTTTACAGAATAACGATTACAACTTACAATGTCAAACATTAGAGTATATTAAAGACTTGGGTCTATGTCATAATTCTAAATTAATTTTGCCTATTACAAAGCTATTCATTTTTTTCATAATGAATCCGCAATGCTCTTTAGCGCCCAAAGCTGTTGTATATTTAAGAGAAGTAAGTGAGTTCAAAGGTTTTACCCCAAACCAAATTTACCACAGATACAAAAAAGACATCTGTAAACTATTTGTAGATTGTAGTCTTTTTAATGGGAAGGACTTCATTATTTATCTAATAAAAGTAGTAAAGGCTTTTGGGTTCATAGGCTATAGAGATTTTATATCCAAAGATATTCATCATTTTCTACCATATCTCATGCCTTACGCTACAACGGTAAAAGAAGTTCCGTCAATGATTGAAGAGATCGCAGCTCTCGTACAATGCACCATATCGGGTTTACTCGTTGAAAGGTTCCCACACGTGTACGTTCACGTATATTTACACGAATCGGATGATGTCGCTAAAAAATGCTATGCTATTATAGAGAAATTAACAAAAACAAGCACTTTGAGTCTCATAAAGAGACATTTTCGTGTGATTTTGACAGAGTTCTTGTTACAATTTTGCACAAATCCAGAAAAAGTATTAAATGCATGCAAGCATTTGGCGAGTCATGATCCTGATGTATCTACTTCCCAACTTAATATGAGCATGAGCGCGGCACAAATAGCTGACTTCCTAAATCCAAAATTTTTAGGTGTTTTGGCATATTTTGATCATAAATTGGTCAACGCTAAGGTGGCATTGTCAGTTAAACGTAAAGCATTAAAGAGCTTTCCAGATATCATGCAACTAATGGGACCAAAATACATAACGCCACTAAGATTCAAAGTGCTTGCTACTTTGAGATCGGCTTTACCCTTAGCCAAGGAATTCTCCAAGATTTTAGCTGATGCATGGGGAGCCTTCATTTATAATATAGATAGTATCTGTTTAGGACCCTTATTATCTAATTTAGCAGTCTCGTTGCTTCAGCAATTTGAATATGCGCCACAGGAAATAAATAAGATTTTCCATTACTTGGTATTGAACAACGAAAATTTGTTAAGTTCTAATATACCCGATTTATACTTTGTTGTTGATTCTGAAATTTCTGAAAGAGTTAGAACTGTGATAAAGAAACACGTAAGAAGAACACAACCTGAAGGCTTCCTTCACAAAATAAAATGGTACTTACAACAATTAAATCACGATATTCCGGATATAAAAGCTCATGCTTTCTCACACTTGGACAAATTGTTGAGAAGTAACAGATCGGAAATTAACAAGGCTTTATTCGATAGTAAAAATATAGACAGCCCTATTGTGGAACTTATAGATACTCTACTTGTTGGTAAGTTTCCTTTATTCAAATATTAACACATTAGAATAAAAAAACGGATAACCGTGATTTGGCCATCGTCCGAGGGTTCCGTACAAAAATTAAAAATGTCTCGAGCTTTTTCTGATATTCAAGCTTAGCCAGAGCCCTTTCATCTGATACCTCACTTGAACTAGCGGCTTTATTACCGAATTTTGCCCCCTTTAAAGGCTGTTATTTTTTTTAGGATTTAACCACAAATGTATAGTGTTGTACTGCCTATATATGCTAGCTGCCAAATTTCATAATTCTAGGTCAACCAGAAGTACCCTATTAATTTAGATTCCTTTTATAGTGTCGAAAAATGTATTTTTATTTACGTAAAATAATTCCAGGTTGTAAGGACCCAAACACCCAAGTTTCAATATCAAGCGGCGCCTGCCTCGGTCAGCTCGGCGCGATAGAGGCGGGGCACCTGCCACGACAGTATGTTCAAGACAGTTCGCCGTTTGCCTTCTCCATCAATGATGACTGTTTCGCTGCAACCGCTCTTATTGAGTTGACTAGGGCGTTTCAATACGAAAAGGATACTATTGTGAGTTTTTTAATATTTTATAATATGTATTAGTAAATTAAAATGCGTTTCGTGTGGTATATATATATCTATATTTTTTAAAGATAAATGCCACCACCTGGAGATGCTAGCTGTCAAATTTCATAATTCTAGATCAACCGGAAGCACCCTATTAATTTTGATTATTTATAGTGTCGAAATACGCGTTTTATGCGATATAAACGGCTAATCTTTTATTTTTAAGTAAATATTGAAATACGAACTCGATATCTTCAAACGTTTCTGAAACAAAGGCTCTTGACGGAGAGACAGGCAGACAGACGAATGGACGGATAATAAAGTGATCTAATAAGGGTTTCTTTTTCATTTAAACATACTGAACCCTAAAAAGAGTAATAATTATCTATCTGCTTCCGCAAAGTACTACAGTGTCGAGTTACAAAAATCATAAAATTGTACACGGTTTTCTATAAAATTATTTGTATTTCATATGAATTTATATTATATTATTTCAGAATATGGACAGCTACGCGTTGACAATTCAAGAAATACTGAAAGTCTACGACATATCTCCGACGGGTACAAAAAAAGACCTATGGGACAGCTTTCCAGAAAATATGCATCAGATTATGTTTCCTTTGTTAAATTCTAGGTATGGTCAATATATTTTTAAATGATAATATAGTTGAGGCTGGTTGTAGCGCAGGTGCCCCTGAAAGTGTGACTAAACGTGACTGGGCTGGTTGTGGGTTCGATCCTCGCTCGAGGAAATGAAATGTTTATTTAAATTTATCTTTCCATTTCTTCGCTCTGGTGTCGAGGCAAAGTGTTGATTTTCGCTACTAAGCACGCAATGCATCCAAAATTGGCCATAAAGTGGGGAACGGAGTGTCTTAACACTACGTTCTCTCTGTCTAACCTACTGTGTGCGTAAAGCTTATTTTTGATAATATAGTTTCACTCTTTATCCCGCGTGCCCGATTCCCGTGTTGTATTTTATGTGAAATCAGAGGCAACGTTTTATGTGGTGGAATTCAAAGCCGTGCCAAAGTGAGAATAAAAAAGTAATTCGCATCGCGAAAATGATTCGAGTGGGAATCGTAGCTACATCCATCACGTTTACAGTTAAACATTGTCCAAAGCGCCAAGTGGTGCTTATATTTTTATATTTTAAATTTAGTTTGTAAAGTATCATAATAATATATAAAAAAATATATTTTTAATAATAATATATTAAAATATATTTTTATGCTTCGTGGTCATATAGGATGATTTTTTTAACATTTTAAAGTCCTGGTCCGTTTCCAGCAGGCGCAGTTTCGAGTCCCGCTACGTTCAAATTTTTATACGTTTTCTAAATAATTATTTTCCTTAATTTCAGATATACATTGGCATATCCATCTCAACCAAAAAATGCGCACCCGTTATTTGGATCTGTATATGCCACAACATTTTTGGAATGGGCCCATAAGTGAGTAATCTTTTATTAGTTCCATATATAAAACCGCAGAGGGAACCGAAACTATAAAATAAACATAAATACATATACAATACACTTTCCGGTGAATATTCGAGACATTGCATATTAGCGCGCTTTGTCTTGTTAAGTGATCTGTGTTGGGTATAAAAGTCTCCTTAGAGAGCATAGGAGGAGTTTTTTCCAAAATCGTGACGGGAACGTGAAGAATATGGAGATGTAACGTTTTACTGTTCACGCAAAATTTCGTGCGATATACTTGTGTAAATACTTATTTAATTATGTAAATTCTGCTAAGTTTTACTTTTTTACATTTCAATTTAATAAAATATTGATCATTGCGCATAAGGTTATAAGTTAATAGTTAAAATTTAAAAGATTTTTTTTTCTCCTTTTTAGCGCGCTTAAACAAAAGCTTTTTCTAAAAAAGTTTTTTTACTTTTAATTTATTTTTATAATGAGATAAGCACCAGCAGTAACAATAAAAATATGTGTTCTAATTGTTTTTGAACCGATTCTTGATAATTAATAAAGCAGTTGTCTTTCTTTCCTACTAATAAATAAAAGTTATCTTGCAAAAAAGAAAAACCGGACAAGCGCGAGTTGGGCTTGCCTAACGATCGTTCCGTACAAAAATTGGAGGTCTCGAGCTCTTTCGAAAATTCAAGGTTAGCTTAGCTAGAGCTCTTTCATCTGATACCTCACTTGAACTAGCGGTTTTAATTATTTAAAATTTTGCATCTCTATTCTCGGTCAACCGGAAGTACCCTAATAACTTTTCAACACTGCAGTAGTCGGTGTACTGTGTCCATGTCCAGTCTTCCCATGACCGAGAACTACTGCAAAGTGTTCGAAACCTTGGGTTTCCAAAAATTTATAATACCTAAACATACGCGATTTATCCGGTTAAATAGTTTCACATAAAATGATCTTATAAGGGTTCCTTTTTTACATAAAAGATAGGGAACCCTAAAAAATAAACACTAGACCAATTACTGATACTTATTGCATTACAGTAGTTAGATTTTAGTTTTTAAATTTTTATTGTTTCAAAAGTTGTTGATTGTTTCAAAAGTGCAGAAAAATTAAGTTCAGGTTGGCGTCGTTGACCGCACTGTAACGTAAATCCAACAGCTGGGCCGGCCAGCTGATATCTGTGATCCAGTGCGAGGAGATGCAGGCGCTGCTGCGCGCCGTGCAGCCCAGCATGCGCCGCGACGCGCGCACGCTGTTCCTGTTCCTGCCCTACGCGCTGCTGCACGCCGTGGCGGCCGCCGCGCCCGCCCAGCACGTGCGCGACGAGATACTTGCGGTCATTGGTATGCGACTGTAAACATAACACACAATGCCTCAAGAATTCGTCGAAAAATGGGTATCGGAAGTGTTTTCATAGGAAACGAGGTTCCCAGGTTCCCTTTGCTGATTATGCTATGTGCAGCGTGAAGTTATTGCTGAGCATTTCCTCTTCTACTCTCATAGTTAACCGGAACCGGGAAAAAATGTGACATAGTAGACATGCGGCTGTAAATACAGCATTGAATTATTTTAATTTTACATTTTCTCTAAAAGTATACATCCAAATTATATAGTATAAAAATCGATGTTTATCTTCATAAAATTTCCTTGATGATGGAATAACTTTTATCGTAAGTTTCAATATCAAATGAAGAACGGTAAAATATCACCTTGCAATTTTCAATTATTTTTAGTTAAAAAATGCCTTATTGTGACTTATTTGTATGAGATAAATGTAGAATGTCGCGGATTTTTTAGAACTAATAAAATATAATATTTTTATCATACAATGCACTGGCATATATCTAGCTATCAAAATAGTAATTCAGATGAGAAAATTAATAATTTTGTAGTCCAGGCGAAGTCACGCACAGCTCACTAGTCTAGAATAATTTTCTATAAAAAAATGTCCTTGACTCCAAACATCAAACACGTCTATTAAAAATTAAAATATTGTAATTTGTAATACCTATCCAATATTCACTAAATTTGATGAAAAAAAAATTCTATCTTGGTTATGTTAATAATTAAAGAAAGCAACCCTATAATAAATATTATGTAACATTTTACAGGATTAGAAAATATTCAAACAGAAAATACTGTAGAAGTGGAGCGATCAAAGTATAAAATGTTGAGACACATCACAATGACACCAAATATAAATTCCGTTCAAGCTGAGGAAGGAAATCAGGTACTACATAATTTATGAATATATAATACCTTTAATGATTTTTAACATTTTTAAAGTATTAATCCCTACTTAAGAAAGAAAAATACTTTATTAGAAAATGTATAAAAGTTTCCAAGATGTGCGGGTTCAAATTGTGCAAGGTTCAAAATTTTATACATTTTCTAAAAAGGTTTTTTTTCTTTCCTAAGTGTGGAATAATACTTAAAAAAAATGCTAAAATTATTTAATAAAATAGCATTCTCTGTTGCCAAATGAAAATTTTTAGTAATAATCTTTGGGTAACGGAAATTTGCAAAAATATCCCTACAGATGCCAACAAAATAAATAAATTGTAACAAGCGTATAAGTATTTCGACGTAGCTTGACTAGAACATTTGGTTTAGTGGTCACAGCGTTTAGACGGATTCCAAGAGGCGCGGGTTCAAAACCCGATACGTTAAAGTTTTCATACGTCTTCTAAAAACTAAATATTCATATAGTACAAGTGGGCGAAGGTAGTGGAAGAAGGGCTAGTGGTATATATAACACTTAGTATAATTTTTTTTGTAGGGTAAATGCAGTAAAACAGTCTACACTTTACTAGATTTTCTCAACAGATGGCTTCTAGAATGGACTCACGTCAAGCCAAAACCATTGGAAAATGAAACTTACAAGTAAATGCTTTTATGTTTTAATTAAAAAATTAAATTAGCTTCACGCTGTATCCCGCACACAGCAGGGTAGGCAGAGGGAGCCTAGTGTTAAGACACTCCGTTCCCCACTTTCTGCCGAATTCTGGAGGCATTGCGTGTTGACTGGCAGAACTCAACGCCGCGCTTAACTCGACACCAGAGCGAAGAAATGGAAAATATAAATTTAAGTAAATATTTCATCTCCTCGAGTGGGAATCGAACCCACAACCAGTCGGTTTTGCAGTCACACCTAGTGCCGCTGCGCCACGTTACTACGTTACTTATGTTTTAATCTATACATATAATAAAATTGTAGCTGATCGCTGTCTGTTCATAGAACAAATACGAGAACATTAATTCTTCGAAGCATCTATTAATGTAATAGAACCCAATACAATGCTTTTAATTTTTTTTCTGTTCTGTGTTAGCATTTATTAATTGTTTTATTTATATCAGTTCATACATAAAAAAAGTGTTTGACAAAAATGCTACAAGACAAACTTGACTGAAACATTAGTTTTCAATGTATACATATTTTCTGTAAAATAATACTGTTTCGGATAAGAAAATAAATAATTGTGTAATGCAAGCGGGCGAAGCCGCCAGCGAATAAACTTAAAATTATTTTTTCCAGTTCAATAAAAATGTTTGTCGATTCATTTGACAAACTAATAATAGCTCGTGGTAATTTCGCGTGTGGGGAACTAGAACGCGCCTTGCAGTACTTAGAGCTATATATGGATGAAAATAAAGACAAAATGCAGGAACATTTGCCGTTGCTGGCGGAAATATACGCTCTGTTGGATGAACCGGATTCAGTGGCTGGTATGTTGATTTATATTTTTATTATACACAATCCTGTAATGTACATTACAGGATTGTGTATAATAAAAATATACAGTAGAAGAAACATTACAGCATGTGTATTATACACATGCTGTAATGTTTCTTCTATTGACAATCCTAATATAAATGTTTATATATATAAACATTTATATTAGCTAACTTGACTTGAAATGTTTATATATATAAACATTTATATTAGGACTGTCAATAGAAGAAACATTACAGCATGTTCAAATTACACAATACATTTTTTTTTACTTTCATAAATAAATAAATATAGTAAAACCGAAGAGCCATGGCCAAGTCAAGTTAGCTGATATTGTTTATTTATTTCCCGAGTAAATAATGTACAGAAATTTAGGAAAAATAACTTAGGCAGCCATGACGTTTCAAGTGGTTTGTTTCTTGGATAAATTGCCCAAATGGCTTGGAAGCAAATTTTGTTGAATTATAATATATTAGAATTCCGTACCTATTAAGGAAAAAAAAGAAACCCTTATAAGATCACTTTGTTTTCCGTCTGTCAGTGCCTGTCAAGAGCCTTTATCTCAGGAACGCTTGGGGATGTTGAGTTGAAATTCAAAGTATATACTCAGATCTACGGCTCTATGATTTCCTGAAAAAAACCCCATTTCATCTTAAAAAAAGATATGGCCGTTTATATCGCAAAAAATGCGCATTTCAACACTATAAAAGAGATCAAAATTGATAGAGTACTTTTGATTGACCTTAAATTATGAAATTTACAGCTAGCATCTACAGGTACATAATCTATACAGTTGTGGTTAAATCCTAAAAAATATTAGCCTTAAAAGGGAGGCAAAATTTGGTATTAAAGCCGCTGGTTCAAGTGAGGTGTCAGATAAAAGGGCTTTGGCTAAACTTGATTTTTTGGACAAAGCTCGAGATCTCCAATTTTTGTAAGGAACGTCGGTGGGCGAGCCCGACCGCGCTTGTTTGTTTTTATAATATGATCTTATTTTTTTTATTTTCATTGTAGGTATTCTATCCATTAAAAGATCAGAGCCGTCACTCAAGGAATTAATTCTAACTCAAGTAGTGACCGGCCGTTTGCAAGATGCTGCATTGTGCTATGAACGTTTGGCTCAAGAAGGGCAACTTGATAGAAATAGTTTACAGGTCAAAAAAAATTTTTTTTTAGATATTAAGGAGGTCTATATTTATTTCTTTACTTCCTTTATTTTTGCTTTATGCTGTATATTTCATATAGCATAAATAGTTTAAATAACCTAGAACCTAGTGATTATAACTCGTTTGCCACTTCCCGTTTGATTTTTGAGACATTTGGTGCTAAGTGAACTGCAGGACTCAACGCCGCGATGTGTTCTCTAGAGAACTTATATATAATCATTACTTTGAGTGGATATTGAACTAATACCACCGTGTTTACTCTCAGACGTTGTCGCATTGCTCCACGACGACCTAACATATTATATTAATGTAAAGTTTTGTAAATAAAATTTAAGTAGTTTTGCGTAAAGGTGAAAAAACATTAATTGAATTTATTAATTAACTTAAGGACTTTTTTTTCATTATAAATAATCAGAACTTTCATATTAGTTTCCCCATAATATAGACGTTGGAAGGGCTCGTACATCTTATTGTCTATACGTCAAGTGCAATTATTTAATAAAAAATGTTGCTATGTAGATGTGCCATACTCTAACAACCATACGCTAATAAATTAACCAAAAATCTAAACTTTTACAGGGAATGGTGGACTGTTATTTAGGCTTAGATCAGCCATTCACAGCTTATAGGCTGCTCAGTGAACCTGGATCTGATGACATGAAGGAGTTAACTGCTGAACCACTATGGAGATTAGGAAGGTTCGATCAGCTTGAAAAACTTACTAGTGAATCTGTGGTAGGCTATATATCATATATTTAGGTTAATTTTTAAAATTTATGTCACAGTTGATCATATGTTTATATATATTAAAACTGGCCATGTGCGAGTTGAGCTCGCCCACCGAAGGCGAATTTTGCCCCCCTTTTAATGTTTTTTTATGATTTAACCACGAATGTACATTTTTCTGATTTTTTCCTGAACTAGTACTATCTGTAGATGCTAGCTGCCAAATTTCATAATTCTAGGTCAACCGGAAGTACCCTATTCAGACAGACAGACAACATCGCGATTTTATAAGGGTTACTTTCCGTTTCTGAACGAGGGTTCCTTAAGAAGTACGAAACCCTAAAAATGAATGTTTGCCTGTATGTTCTTTATTGAATCGTAAACTATACATTTGATCATGTAATGATCTTTAGCAAGTTGTTGTATGATGTTGTTGCATGAGCCTACAAGGATTTCTGAGTTGATGCGACATATTTTCGACAGATGGAGTCACTTTCGTTCCAATAAATATCGTATATTGCTGTGTCAGATGGATTACACACGAATACTTTCTGATTTATTTACGAACCACGCACGTTTACGCACCAGTTGCAAAAACAAGAAATAATGTGTATCCCACAGCACTTCAATAAATATCAAATTAAACCGTCACATTTCTTTTCGAAATGCACAAAATCTAGAACCGAGTCGGAAAGAAGACTCACTCGACTAAAAAAAATATTAATTTCTGTCTTTCAGCCGACATCACGAGAAAATTGGGGTCTACTAATGGGTCGAATACTGCTTGCATATCGTAAACAAGACCATGAAACTTTTAAACTCTCCTGTAATGACGCCAAAGTTAAATTACTGACGCAAATGGATGGACAAAATGGAGGAGAGAGCGCGTTGAAAAGTGGTTATCAAAGTGTTCTAGGTCTCCATATTATTACTGAAGCAGTACATGCTGAGGAGCTTTTGAGAAGGTGTTTTATTTTTTTCCTAAGGAACACGGGAACTTAGTGCTAAGACACTCAGTACCCATTTAGATACATCCGTTCCTCGCCGGAACACAACGCCGCGCTTTGTCTCGTTACGGGAGCGGGGAAATGAAAATATTAAATATTTCATTCCACCAAGTAAGAATCGAACGCACAACTGTCGTTTTAAAAGTCACACGCTCGTACGCTTGTGCCACGATTTATTTTACAAAACATAAAAATTGGAATATAGCGGGACTTGAACCTGCGGCTCTTGGAAACCGTGCAAGGGCTCTGACCATTAGGCCATACATTTTTATCAAAACGAAGAAATACTATACACGTGTTACAGCCACTGCCTCTGGTTTATTATTAGAAATCCAGAGCATTTGGATTGATTATAAGAGGTGCAGGTTCGAATTTCGCTACTTAGTTTTAATAAAATTTATTAAAAATATTAAAATACTATACAATACTTAGGGAGAAAAGTAGGACATTCTCATCCGCTGATTATTTCCTACATTTCTGTCGTGGTGCTTATATGATTTTTTATCCATGAAGGTTGGACAAAAAATATATTGCACTTAATTTTATGGAATAAGTTTTAAGAAATTATACTGTTTGGTTATAAGAATGTGTGTTATTCCGAACAGAATAATTTTTTTAAGCTTTTTACAAATGTATAGTTTTCAGATTTTTTCCTGACCAAATTTCATAATTGTAGTTTAACTGGAAGTACCCTGTTAAATTGAATTCCCTTGATAGTTTTAAAATACGCGGTTTTTGCGATATAAAAGGCCATATCTTTTTTTAAAGTAAATGTTTATTTACTAAAGTAAATATTTTTTTTTGTCACGAAATCATGAGGCTAAATTCTTTAAAATGATATAACATTTTTTATTTATAAATCGTTTGAAATTAAACAAACATTAAATATTACGTATTAGTTTTACTATTACGTATTAATAGACAAACACTAAATATTATGTTGGAAGCTTGCCAAAGTACAATAGTGAAAACTGCACTTAAATTAGTTAAACCGATTTTGAGATGAGCGTGAACAAACGCACAGTTCTATTGCTTTGATAAATGCCAAGAATAATAGATTTCCTCATTTATTTTTCACGTACGTATGTACGTCTTAGAATCTTATTATATGTATAGATTAAGATTTAATTGATACTATTTTCGCAGGTTAAAAGAATTAAATGATAATAGCGATGAGGGAACACAAATTATAAACCAATTGTTGAGTGAATGGCGGCTGAGACTATCTGTTGTACAATCTGACGTGCGGACTGTTGAACCACTGTTGAGATTGCGAAGAATTCTCCTGCAACAAGCACAGGTAAATAGAAATTGTTTTACATTAGAAAATGATTGTAGTATACCATTTTTAAAACTATATTAAACATATATTTATATGTTTAAGTTATCATATTTTTTCTCTTCATTAAGTATGCACCCTCAAAAGAGAAAATATTTATCAAATTTCATATTCAGCTTTACGCTGTATCCCGCACTCAGCGGGGTAGGCAGATGGAAGCTAGTGTTAAGACACTCCGTTCCCCAATTTCCGTCAAGTTCTGGAGGCATTGCGTGTTGAGTGGCGGAACTCAACGCCGGGCTTTGCCTCGACACCAGAGCGAAGAAATGGAAATATAAATTTAAGTAAATAGTTCCAACTCCAGTGGGGATTGAACCCACAACCAGTATAATTTTTAGCCAAGTTGATTGATTTAAAAATTATTCCAAGTTAAAGTTGTAAAATAGTCAAAATAGCAAAATAGTCTATATGATACATTTTTATTATATTTCTAAAAGAATAATTAATTTTATTTCGTTATTTTTACATTATATTGTAATTATATCATTTTAGGAGTTATTACAGCCAACTCACCCTATTACTGCTGGTAATTTGAAGACACGTATAGGTGAATTGTGGCTGCAGAGCGCTAAGCAAGCGAGAAAAGCTGGTATATTCCAACAGGTATAATATTTATTTCTCAACTTTTTAAAAGTTAAAGTTACCTAAACTATTAATAATTGACATGGCTTGGAGCCAGTAAAAATATAAAAAATAAATAAAATAAATCAGCTTCACGCTGTATCCCGCACACAGCAGGGTAGGCAGAGGGAACGTAATGTTAAGACAATCCGTTCCCCACTTTCTGCCGAATTCTGGAGGAATTGCGTGTTGAGTGGCAGAATTCAACGCCACGCTTAACCTCGACACCAGAGCGAAGAAATGGAAATATAAATTTAAGTAAATATTTCATCTCCTCGAGTGGGGATCGAACCCACAACCAGTCGGTTTTACAGTCACACCTCGTGGCGCAGCGCCACGACTGGCCTCAAGTAAAAATATTGTTTCTCTAAATTAATAGATACATAGATATAATATGTGTATGTCTAGGAGGAGGTCCCTCCCTCCTTACATTTTTTTTGCAGATATATTTTTTTTACAATATTTAATTCGTCCGATATTAACTAATAATAATATGAAATACCCACATGGCGACACCAAACAATTCGAACAAATTTTTAAGTTGTAGTAGAGTATTTCCACTATAATATTTTCTTCTGATAGTCATCAGAAGATGATTTATCGTAGTGTGCGTACGCACTACTATCATCATCTATAGTCATCTATCTATAACAGTGATTATCAACCTTTTTTTTGTTGCGGCACATATTTAACGATTTCAAAATTTATCGGCACACAAAGAAAGTTTGGCGGCACACAAAGAGAAATTATTTACTACAACACACTGCATAAGTTTATGACAAAAATTTTAAATATACGAATTTAATTTTTTTGTGGATTTAAATATATATTCATGGTAAAAATATTTTTCTTTTTAAATGATATAATTTAATTATATTAATATTATTATATATTTGCAATATATATATATATATATATATATATATATATATATATATATATATATATATATATATATATATATATATATATATATATATATATATAACAATTCGAACAAATTTTTAAGTTGTAGTAGAGTATTTCCACTATAATATTTTCTTCTGATAGTCATCAGAAGATGATTTATCGTAGTGTGCGTACGCACTACTATCATCATCTATAGTCATCTATCTATAACAGTGATTCTCAACCTTTTTTTTGTTGCGGCACATATTTAACGATTTCAAAATTTGGCGGCACACAAAGAGAAATTATTTACTACAACACACTGCATAAGTTTATGACAAAAATTTTAAATATACGAATTAAATTTTTTGTGGATTTAATTATATATTCATGTTAAAAATATTTTTCTTTTTAAATGATATAATTTAATTATATTAACATTATTATATATTTGCAAACCATGGCGGCACACTTTTGGAATTTGGCGGCACACAAAAGTGCCGCGGCACAGTGGTTGAGAATCACTGATCTATAATATAGCCAATATATAAAACGAAATAATATTTTCAGTCTTATATGTACATTTTAAACGCCGAAGAGTATAATCCCGAGGAGCTTTTCATAGAAAAATCGAAGATGTACTGGGCGCGAGGTCAACACGAGCACGCCTTCACTACGCTGCGTCGCGGGCTGCACGACGCGTACCCCGAAATGACGGCGCTCACGTCGGAACAGAGGCTAGTTTGATATACGTTTAGTAATGACATGACGTGACGCGGCGTGACCTGATGTAACGTGACGTGATGTGACGTGACGTGACATAAGAACTCTCAGTTGTCACCAAATATACAATTACAAAATTGACAAAGAACTTAATACAACAGAGTATTGTGGCCTTGACTTAAGTTTTGGACTGAATATTGTGTAAAAGAGGTTTTTTTTTCTAGTTTTTTTACACTTAATTTTTTGTTGGTAAAAATTTTGGAGTGGTCACGGATCACGCTGCTCTCTAATATGCCCATGTTGCCTAACCAGTATATGACCTGCCTATATGAGAACCTAAATATAAATTATACACTTTATCCCTATGCATTCCTCTTATAAAATAATTAAACAATATACACAAGGAATCTCTGGATAATTGTTTTAATATGTATGATGTTGGCAAAAGTTCGTCATCTAGAACCTATTGTGATTTTATAAATGTTTTATAAAAAATTTTAATCACCAGGAAAATATGTGCAAAAGCAAAACTATTAATTGCCAAATACAATGATGAAACGACGAAAGTAGATGTGGACGTCAACATAGGATATTATAAGGAATCTGTTGAAGCATTCAAACATTGGGAAAAAAGTTTGGTGAGACTTATTTTTTTAGTTTCACTCTCCCGCATCACCGTTCATCAGTCAGAGGGAACCTAGTGTTAAGGGAACTTAGTGTTAACCTAGCGTTCCGTGTTCTGCGTAAATTCGAAATAGCAACACAACTAGTGTGTTGAAAGGCAAGTTTTAACGCCGCACTTTGTCTACCAAAAGGATATAATAACAATTCTTTATTTCCTCAAGTGGGAATAGTACCTAAAGCCATTACGTTTACAGTTATCTCAGTTAATGTCTCTCAACAAATAAAATCTCAACTTATAAAACGTAAAATTATTTAAATTTAAAATATCAGGGGCCCTACTCCCGAAATTATTTTTTTTGTAGAATTCGTTAAAATATTGATATTTTTACTCCTGACGCCTTTTTGATAGCTATAATGACAGCAAAATTAGAAGTGGAACTTTAGGAAATCTACTCAATATCAAAAAAGTTACTTTTTACACATTACTTTTTAAAAAAAATTAAACATTTTTTATTTCTCGGGTTATTCCACACTTAGGAAAGAAAATTACTCATTTAGAAAACGTATAAAAATTTGAACTTAGCGGAATTCGAACCCGCGCCTCCTGGAAACTGACCAGGCCACCTTTTCTAAATAAGTACTTTTTATTTTTTCGTAAAAACGGCAATAAAATGGCACATTTAGTACTTATGTACGGTGTTTTGAGGAAAACATTTAAATTAGACCTTAAACAACAACGAAATGCGCGTCGATTGGCGAAATTTGAAGAAAAGTTTTCACTTTTCTTACTATTGAATGTCTAAAAATTTTATAATACAAGTTTATGATACTATATTGTTTTATTCAATGAAACAAATTAAATAATAAATAAATAAATTATATTAGCTTTTTAATTTATCAAAATTTTACAAAAATCAAAACTATGACTGATCTTTCAGTGCTTAATAGTTTTCCTAGATATGGCACAATATTTTTTAAATACTTGAGTATTTGTAATTAGATATGTTAATCTCATGCTAAAGAGAAATGTTTCAGATGTAGCAATATGTAATTATCTTATTAAAATTAAAATAAAATAAAAAAAAAAAACTATTTAAAGATAGTTTGTGTTGAACTTATATTTTTAATTTACAAAAAGTAATTCTTTTGGTCTCTTATAGAATAAAATATAATCAAAGTTTATGTACTTATTTATGGCAGTAATATACATAATATAAAATAGTATAGATATTATTTATATTATACTTATTATAATAAAAAAAAACATTTAATAGTAAAGCATTTTCTATTAACATTTTTATTTTAATAACTTTTATAAACTTCATGGGCCTTAACTCATAGACCATACTGTACATTTAAATTTACTATATTTGCACTGTACAGGTATGCCTCGGCACGTATTATGAAAAAGCGAGTAACAACGATTCCACAGCTACAACAAGCACAGTATGGACGAGGCGACTCCACGCCCTCAACTGCTACGGCAAGGCTCTACAGTACGGCCACAAGTATTTGTATCAGAGTATGCCCAGAATGCTGTCGATATGGTGAATATTGTTTTATTCTTTTAGCTTTACGCTGCATTCTACACATATCAAGGTAGGCAGAGGGGACATGGAAACCTAGTGTTAAGTTAATTCCGTTCTTCAATTGGACACTACGTTCTCCACTTTCCGCCGAAATATTTGCCTCGTTTCCGGAGTGTGGAAATGAAAATATGAAATATTGCATTCCCCTACTACTGGGAATCGAACCCACAATCGTCTCGTTTACAGTCACGTGCTTGTGTCCGCGTACCACGACGGCCTCAATATTATGTTAAATTTTTCTTTTATTATTTCACTCAACTGTCATATGTAAAGTCGGCTAACTTGTTGCCCAACCAAGTAGAATTTAAAAATTGTAAACTTTCTAATTAATATAAAAAAAAGAACAAATGTAAGGCCAGTCATGGCGCAGCGGCACGAGGTGTGACTGCAAAACCGACTCGTTGTGGGTTCGATCCCCACTCGAGGAGATGAAATATTTACTTAAAAAATTATATTTCCATTTCTTCGCTCTGGTGTCGAGGTTAAGCGCGGCGTTGAGTTCTGCCACTCAACACGCAATGCCAGTTATCCAGAATTCGGCAGAAAGTGGGGAACGGAGTGTCTTAACACTAGGTTCCCTCTGCCTACCCTGCTGTGTGCGGGATACAGCGTGAAGCTAAAAAAAAAAACAAGTGAAAAGGCACGGCCAAATTTAATTTGTCATGTAATACGAATAAAAAACCCTGTAACCATTTCTTTATATTGATACGCTTTTTCATTGCGCCCTCACTCATTATAAATTTTTTTGTATAGTATTATTTTCTATAATGCATATGATGTTTATAATTTTATTACAGGTTAGACGTAGAAGTGACCTCATCAGACACTAACATACATTCAGTGTTAGCTAAAATGACGGATATCATCAAAACATATTCCGAGAGGCTCCCTATTTATTTGTACCTGACGGCTTTCTCCCAGATTGTATCCAGAATATGTCATCCTGTTAGAGAGGTGAGGATTTGTATGAGAATTACATATTTTATCATTATTATTTATCATATTATTCATTATATTAGAACAAGTGAATGAAGTGGTATACTTGGGAAGTATGTTCAATAGAGATGGAAAATACGAGATGGATGTGGAAAGGTGTATTGCTGCCGGTAACAAGGTTAACGGAGCCTTAGCTGCATTGACGAGACGGCGAAACGTCAGCACAGCTGCGCGTTTGGCCGTACACAATGCAGTTTTGGTACCGACTCTGTTATACGGCAGCGAAACGTGGGTATTACAGAAGAAGAATGAAAGAAAGATGAATGCTGTGGAGATGCGATCTGTTCGTAGTATATGCGGAGTCAGCTTAGCTGATCGAATCCGCAATGAAGAGGTACACAGAATGGCAGGTACTAGCGAGGATGTCACGGTGAGAATGAAGAAGAACGTGCTCAGCTGGTTTGGGCACGTCGAACGAATGAGTGAGGAAAGAATGGCAAAAAAGATTTATGATGGAAAAGTGAGCGGTAAGAGAGGTAGGGGGAGACCTCGGTTGACCTTCGAAAATACAGTATCAAAGATACTGGAGGAAGGTCACGTAAAAAGCATGAGGACCCCCCGAAGGGCATGTATGAAGAGGTTGATGACAGTAGACGAGACGAAAGAGGTATGTATAGACCGTAGCGTTTGGCGCTCCGTTCTCTCTGACTACCCCGCAAGGGATAAAGCGTGAAGCTAAGTTAAGTTATCATTATTATTTAGCTACTAGCGACACAAACTTATTGTTATATTACAGCCAAATATGCATAGATACCAATAACGTAAACACAAATTACTACAAAAATACTATTAAGATTAATTAACTTTGAACTTTGCCGCCAATACCTACGACTCGATTTCGGAATGAGGCGTATGCGGCGGTTTCCCTTTGATAGGTTTATATGTGAATTACATAGGACTGCAGTATGAAAAGTGCCTACGTAGAACTTCCGTTAGTTTATATTTAATACAATAAATTGTCGATATAGAAATTGCGTAATGTTTTAATAAATTTAATAAATAATATTTTTTG